>JAVTVY010022359.1:0-84844 GCA_036873755.1 Hanleya hanleyi
CAGAACAAGTTTTGCTGCTTTATCAAAAAATGTTATCCAAAAAATAGTTGAATATAAATATATATTACACAATTCCTAAATGGAATTAGTATATTTAGACATTACTGTCTACGATTTTTTCAAATGCCAATCCGAATTACACCAAAACAATCTGATAAAATAATAAAATACTGTTTATTAGACTTATCCTGCCCCTTGTCATAGTGCATTAATCTGAAGTTGGACTGTCGAAACGACCAAAAAACTTATACAACAATGTAGAAATAACCTTCCGGATATCATATATATATATATCTTAAAGTGGGCTTCTTAACGAAAAATGCTTTTCTTGGTTGCGTACGTCTTAGCAAAGGTATAATACGTGTCCCTGTGATATCTTCATTTCAATCAAGTGTCGGATCATAAAAAAAATATTCATTTGGCTAAAAGTTTAATATGAAGTCTACAGTATGTGGAGCTTGCCGAAATGATTGGAATATGATGTATTATACACAATTCATTTTCTCAATTCTTAATGTACCGTACCTCGGGTTGGCAAAATTCTCGCCATAACTTGACGTCCATTCTTCTTTGCCATAAATACAAAATGTCAGCGTTTACCGGTATTCTGCTTGGGTAGCAGGGGCATCCAGTCTTAACCCTACCAGGCCCGGGGGCCATCATGACCACACTACCAAATTTTCTGCGCTATCTCCGGAACGACAAAAGAATGAGAGCTGACACTCCGCGACTTTGTAGTTCATCATATTGGAGTCATTTTGAGCCTATTTGCATAACCTCCGAGCAGAGGATCATGGGTAAATTCAATATGGCGGTCACGTGGGGTACCAGAAAAGTTATGTTTTCGTCATTTTTCTTCAAAATTTCTGCATTTCCGCGAGGAAAAGTGGGCAAAATCTATTTTATTTCACACCTGATTAATATTTGCTAATTTATTATGCAGTTTTTGCTGAGAAATTACATGAATAAAAATTCAAAAAATCTGACAGAAAAATAGACCAAAAATGCCGTTTTTGAATATGACGTCACTGTGACATCATCATAATGGACATCTTGAAATTTTTCCATTTTCTGGTAGAGCTTGACCCAAGGCTGTAGTGTGGTAAGTTCCAGCCCCCTGGCTCAAGGATTAAGAAAAATAATTAGTGTGTGTGGGGAGGAACCACATGTTTCCCCCAGGCCTGAACAGCTCCCAGAAATCCCAGGCCAAATAAGGTTAAAGCTGAAGTAGTTTTATATCTTGGAAACGGTAATAGCTACTGGTTTAAAACTTTCATCGGTGGGTACTTTAAAGCAAAATCCGTGTATTGGAACTTCACTGTGCTGCCATATAACCTAATCAAGCCGAACGTTATCTAATATATTTAACAGTGGAGAATTTTGGGAAACCTCCAACACTCAACATAGAAAAGAAATGACTATTATATAGTAACTTTATTGAATATTTATAATTTGCTTTTAGTTGTTCTTAACTTTATTTTTTCCATTGATATATTTAAACCAGCGCTGTCCGAGAAATATTCCCCAGCTATCAATTTTTTTGAATAAGTCTTTTCTGTGTCCATTACTTCGTCTAATACATTCCCCATAGTCCGTTTCATTTTGGAGATGTCCGATTGCTTTCCAACTTTCGTTATGGGTATATTGATCTATTATATCATGACAATGAATCATATGGTTGCGGAACTGTTGAAGTACACTCTCAGAAATATTCAGGGAATAATCCTGAATAGATCAGGCTGCACATCCACAACTCAATTTCAGGGATTTTACCTGAAATTCAGGAATAATTTCCTGAATTTCAGGTATATCATCCATGAATTAAAGCTAAATTACCTGAATTTTAGGGGATTTTACGTACCTGAATAGGGTCGGGAACATACTAATCAGGGTGGTAAATTTTCCTGAATTTCAGGGAAAATCCACTCATTCAGGTAAAATCCCTGAAACTGAGTTGTGGATGTACAGCCTGATCTATTCAGGATTTTTCCCTGAATATTTCTGAGAGTGTAGTCTCTTTGTAATTGCTGGAATGTAGTCTTGTTTGGCCATAGCACCCGATTAATTTTCGTCATAACTCTGGTTCAAATACGTTTGTTTCCTCTTCTCGAAATCATCAATATACTCTTCTTTTATAGAACAAACAATCATCTCTTTCCACATATTATATTGATACGCTTCCGAGTATAACCTGGTTAAACGATCTCTCTAGCATGAATGCTTTCCTCATAAAATCTCTCATCATCTGATGAGTATTTTCTTTTATGTAGTTCTATTCCATTCATATTTCTGATCTGGTCGGATCCTTGGGGCTCATGATCTTTACTTCGTTTGAACCATGGTAGTTCAATCGGAATGAACCACTCGAGAGAAGGACAATGCATCCCAGCCGAGCCGCCAGGCGAGGTTCAAAGAGGTTGGGGTGTATTTTCCTTCTCGAGAGCGGGAAATTGTTTATTGAAAATTTTAACGAAACACCGACAGAAACGTTGTTGGAGGGCATCATGCCGGCAGCTCGTGTCAAGCGTCGTGACTGACCTCCTGCATTGCACGCACTCATTCCACATTCGTGTATGGGCTGAATTATCCCACCACATTATCCCACCACATTATCCCGCACAGGTTTTATGCAGTATCATCTTGTACTGCTTGTAAAGCTTCTACAGTCTCCTTTGGTTTACAACTTATCGGTGTAACACTTGAAAGTATAACTACATTCAACCTCTGACATGCCTGAGTATTCCGTTTATACGGTATTCTTAAATCAATTCGGGAAAAGAATTGACTTTTTAGACAGCACACAAAAGGTAATAATGCGGACGACACACAGAAATACAAGCAATATAGGAATAAATTGAATCACATCTTAAAATTGGCAAAGAAACTATATTACGAAACTAATTTCAATCAGTGTAACAATGATATTAAAGGTACTTGGAAAGTATTAAATCAACTCATGAACCGCAAAAAAAGTTCTAACTTACCAAATACTTTCAATATTAATGACCGTGATTGTTCGGACTCTTCTATTATTGCAAACGAGTTTAATGATTATTTTAGCTCTGTAGCTACAAAGCTAGCAGACGTAATCCCTTCGTCACCTAATGATTTTAACCCTATCTGGCCTGGGCGATTTGGGGGGTTCTCTGCCACTAAGGCTAGAGCGCTGAAACTTACCACACAGTATCTTTGGTTCAAACTCTAAAGGAAAATGTAAAAAAAATCCAAGATGGCCGCCATGATGACTTTTGGGGTCGATTTTTCGAAATTTTCATTTTTCCGATTTTTCTCTCGAAAAAAATCAAATAAAATATAGAATAATTAGTTATTCACAAATAAAATACTTTCAAGGACTTTTCGGCAAGGGAAATGTGAAGAAATGGAGCGAAAAGATTGAAAAACACGACTTCGCGGATACCACATGGCCGCCATTTTGAATTTACCCATGATCCTCTGCCCGGGGTATATGAAAATAGGCTCAAAATGACCCCAATAAGATAAGCTTAAAAGTCACCAAGGTTCAGCCTCCTCGGTTTTGTCGTTTCGGAGCAGCAGAGAAAAGTTCATTAGGGGGGCACTTTCCGCTTCCCCAGGCCAGGTAGGGTTAAAGAGTTTTTAAATACTAATTATAATAATGAGTTTTATATGGAACCTTGCACTACAAAGGAAATAACGGATATTATAACTACTCTTAAAAAACTCAACCTCTGGGATAGATGGCGTACGTATATCACTTATTAAACCTATATATAATTTGATTAGCATACCCTTATGTCATGTTGTGAACTTATCCTTTAAACTTGGAGTTATTCCCGAATCTTTTAAGGTGGCTAATGTGACTCCTTTATATAAGAGTGGAGACCAAACCCTTTTTGAGAACTATCGGCCCATTTCAGTATTGCCGTGTTTCAGTGAAATCATTGAAAAAATTGTAGTAAATAAAATGTTCGACTTCTTAGAAAATTATAATATAGTTTGTTGCAATCAGTACGGTTTCCGTAGGAATCACTCGACGTTTTTGGCCGTTTTCTCTCTCCATGATAAATTGGTAGCTGCGAGAGAGGCTAAAACATATTGTATAAGTGCATTTCTAGATTTGTCAGAAGCATTTGACACCGTCAACCATGAAATCCTTCTATATAAATTAGCCCATTATGGTTTTCGAGGAACTTCGAACGACTGGTTCCATAGTTATTTGTCATCCCGCATCCAATGCACACAATATAATAATACTCTATCAACATTTAAGTCTATACCATGTGGAGTTCCACAGGGTTCTATTTTGGGTCCCGTCCTTTTTCTCATTTATATCAATGACATAACAGTTGTTAGCCAAGTTTTAGAAACCATTCTTTTTGCAGATGATACTTCGGTCATTCTTTCTAATGATGATCCCGATATTCTGTTCCAGACTATGTCTTTGGAACTTGAGAAGTTGCTCAACTGGTGCAGTAACAAACTTTCGTTGAACATAAAAAAAACTGAGTTTATGCTCATAAAACCCTATAAAAGATGTAAACCCCCAAAACATACCCGATTATCCATTTCTGGACATTACATTGATCAGGTGGACAACTTTAATTTCTTGGAGTATATTTCAACGATAGACTCAACTGGTTAACGCATATTGAAGAAATAAGAAAAAAACTTAGCAGGAATATTGGCATAATACATCATATTAGAGATTGTTTAAATAAAAAGACCCTTTACATTCTATACTATTCCCTAATCTATCCATATTTGTCATATTGCAATATTCTCTGGGGTAACATGTACTCGACCCATCTGAACCGCTAATTACTTCGCAGAAAAAAGCTATACGACTAATTACATTTTCATCTAGATATGAACATACCACGCCCCTATTCATTAAATTGCAATTATTACCTCTGGAACAGTTGTATGACTACCTAGTTTTTCTCTCTGTTGATAAATTTTGCAACCATTTGGATTTATTGTCTTATTTTACGAAATTATCTCAAGTCCATAGTTATCCAACCAGACAAGCAAGTCATAATTTATATCGCCAGTTTTATTCATCAGACCTATCCTTTTTTAGTACTAAAATTAAAGGCCCTAAAATATGGAATAAAGTACCTTCTCAATTAAAATCATGTACCTCCATTTCCGTATTTAAATCCCGTGTGAAGTCTTACCTTTTCAAAGGAACATAGCTCTCTAGCTCCTGTTTCACCCTGATGAAAAAATGAGTAGTCTGTGAAAGTTGGAACATTTGTTGCGAGTTCTTTTGTTTTTGTCGTGTTTTTGCTTTTATCTATAAATGGATCTATTTCTGATAATTCTATGTTCCACCTTCTAGTGATCACTACTTATAACTATGTATAACTATAACTAGTGTGAATATTATATTATGATGTTCATTATGATCTATGAACTGCTAAATCGAAAGTCAGCACCGGTATGTAAATATTTGTTAGAATGTTATATGTATGGTTACCTTACCCACTGAAGTTGTTACGAGAAGCATGTATTTGCTAAAGTAAATAAAAAAACCCTGTATTATCTACAACTTTTCATGACAATCATCTTGGGATATAACAAGCCCCATGGGGTTTTCATCCCGCCACTTCGATATTTTGTATATTAAGCTATCCTATTATCTGGTGAAATAAAAATCAAATCAAATCAAATAATAAATGTCCATAAGGCGAAGAGATGGCGTTTCATATATTTCCATAAACTGGGTAGTTTGGGTCGTTGAGGATAAATACGACGACCTAATAATGAAATTTGAATCCTTTCGGTTGAGGTTATTAAAAAGAACATCGTACTGGCAAATTCAAATCGATATCTCTTGGAGATTTTCTCTGATCCAACAATTATTTTACTGTGTAAATAACACACACGTTGTCATGGTACAATTCTTTGGTAAATAAGTCTGAAATTCTGTGTGATGTTTAATGAAATGCAACAAATAAGGTGGCAGAAAAAGATGCCAGCGTAATGAGTCATATGACCCCAAAAGCCAACATTCTGAGTGCATATATAAAAACGCCACAAGAACTAAAAATGATCAATGATCCTTGTAATGATTTGTATTTCAGCGGCGCATTTTATTGTAGCTCTCCAAGTGGACACAACCACTCGCACAAACTTGATTGGTATTAGATACAGATATACTAGAGCAATTATGTAATAGCCTATGAAGTCATCTGATGGAAAGTGATGAACTGTTTCACCATTAGATGTAAGAATCAAACGGGGAAATATTAGTAGAGGGGTTGCGTTGTATTATAGGATAAACTATACCCAAGTTAACATGCAAAAATACTTTCAATCCTGGGGAATGGATTGAGAAAGACTGGAGAAATTAAATTACTGTAGGTGCGAATGCCAAACACCAGTATAACCCAGATCCACATTATTATACAAATTGTCCCCAATTTAAGGGAAGAGACTGTAGAAATTATCAACCTGAGATCATATTGTCCATGGTAACCTATAACATTCATTTGCATTTCAAAGTCATGTACCTTAAATGGAGTGCACTTGTTGCATTTATCTGGTTTACCGTGTTTTCGGGACTTTCATACGCCCAGAGCAATAAATATTCAACTCAATGATGCGTTTTTCGAGGAAACAAACCCACATATTCTCAAAATGTTATCCAATATAAGTTGAAAGATTATAATTATAATTTGGTGGGTTTAAATCTATGGGAATTTGCTGTTGTAATGGGAGCTTGAAAAGGTTTGTCTCTTGTCACGTTTTATCGTGAAGGCCTTAAGATGATAGAACTACTCGTACTGATTCGCTTGGAGTCAGTGGTGCGGAGTTTCATGTCTGCCTACGTCACGACACTGTAATGGACAGCACTATCAAATGGCAGTTCTTTCCCGACGTAATAACTGAATTATTGTTGACATGGAGAATTCATCGAACACATTTCAGTCTTCAGCTCTAGACCACTCACCTCGTTTATTTCCGGATTCCATCAGAGTAGATCGGCTAGCTCCGTTTACTTCTCCGTCTGATACACGATTTATAGACATGGACGCACGCAACTAGATCGAAAACGTTCTATCTATTAGATGGGCTGTCAGTGCTCTCTCCAACTTATGGATTGTGGATCCTGCAGGAATTTCTTCCCGTTATTGTGTTGACGCTGCTTGTAGTCCGGCCGAATCCTGCTCGTCAGATGTTGCTTATATCGGCCATAATTGCACTATATGTTACGTTTGAGTACAGCTCGGGGCAGTATAGTACATAATATATAGGCCTACTTCGATTTGTCGTTGCCAGTCAACATCAATAATACAATGAATATTTAGCGGTGCGTTTACAGCGAGGCTCGATAGGGGGGTTGCTCGTTGTCGATTAACAATAAGTCAGACTTTGTATATGTTAGGCGCCCGGACACGTTTCTTCCCTTTGTCGTTAGCCGAATAAATACAGCTAAAGTAGCATTAAATTACGCGTCTGAATTATAAAGAAGTAACTAAACTACTTCAGTGTACTTCTCCTCTGCAGGCTCTCTGCTTAGAAACGGCAAATATGAGCAGTCATTGTCACATATCGACCGTAGTCATGTTGTTATAGTGCTAGAGTGTTTATTGTTTGCTGTGAGTGTACTGTTTGACGAGTCGCGCAATAAATCAGTCATCCTCTGACGAAGCAGATATCCACTATCTGCGAAAGCTAGTGACCATTAAACTAAGTTAGTCTTGAAGGTTATTCATCCATAATGTAGGTCTGTGCACCGTAAAAAGAGAAACATGTTTAACGTTTCATTTTGCGATGGGTAACATGTTAGATGTTTTATAATGCTACATGTTTCACCCAATTATTTCATAAAAACATGTCTCAGAGCCATAACAATACAGCTATTTGAGGGTTGTGACATGTTTCACCCGCGTTGCCGTCTCACTATAACGGTCCGAAAAGCTGTATCAGACATCAGCGCTGAAACACGTACAACCGAATCGCAAAGACGACATGTGTCAAGAAATGCGGGGTACAGAACGGACAGTGCTGTCTGATGCATGGAATTAGATACCAGGTCATCTTCACACAGATCTAACCGTATCTAGGAAATACATTGCGACAGCGTAAATGAGCTTAAGCAATCTGCGAACAAAGATACGATTAACACTGGTTTCCAGTGCAGTTGAAACATGACCGCTTTGAAGATTTCACAATTACGTCATACTCTAGATATGCATTTTGGTTCATTTTTCGGTCTGGTTTTCCGAAGTTACTGTTATTTGTGCTGCGTTCTCCGAAGAAAAGTCATAGCAAATAAGGGAATAATTATCTAATTTGAAATAAAATAGTTTTGCACACGTTTATCAGCCAAAATTTTGAAGAAAAACTCACTCTACTGGTACCCTGGTAATTTTGAATTTACGCACGGACGGGTATGCCAGTAGGGTCAGTCAAAATTGCCCCAATATAATACGCCATAAAGAAAATGGTGCCAGCTCCTAATTGTATTCTTGTTTTGGATATAGGGTAGAAGGATTGGTAGGGGTGGGATCATAATGCCCCTCTCCCACCTGCTCATTCCTGAAAGTTGTCAGAGTAATCGCGTTGAACATATAAGCATATTACGACACACCAACAAAATACATTACAATGTTGCCAGACAAAATTAACACTTATTGGGAAGTAATGAGAGCAGCATTGAAAGAAACAACAAATGTGTTCTCTGTGTGATCAAAGCCACATCCAGTATTTTGAATGTGTAGCGCATCAGGAGATTTTTTGAACACAGTCAATATGATTGCTCTATATGTCATTACAGCCTTGGACGGGATTCGGCCTTAGTGGCACATATAAACCAGAAGGAGCCGGAGGGGACATTATTTTTCATCCGTATGAAAATATTGAATAATGTTTGGTGTCAACAATGTTCCTACTTCATCCCTCAATGTGACCACTGATGCAACAACTCGTGATGAATCCAGCCATCCGTGATTTTAATAATCATCTGCGATCCGTGTTCCGTTCCCCAAAATGGAAAGGAATTTCAAACGCGCCGGAACAGAAATAGTTAATCGCGAGTAGCAAGTCAGGTTTAACACAAACGAAGTATCATTCAGCAATTCGATATGTGTATTGCTATGTAATATAGTACAGCTGTAAAGAAATGTTTCCTGTGTGCTGGATTTAATATGTTATCCCAGGTTAGAAGGTATCGTGTCAACGGACCAATATGAACTTGAGCGAGTAAATTATAATTTTGGTGTGAATCAGTGATATAGTTAATCAGAGTTGTTACATGAACAATTTTACCTCTATGGTAAATGGGTTCATATCAGTGATCGAGATGTACCAAACATGCATCTGTGTGAAATAATGATTAGGTTTGAATTAACCTGAGGAGCAGTCTGTTTTATATGTTTCTGTCTTTGGTTATTGTTGGTTCATACATGTACCTGAGTTTGACTTCCATCGAAGGTAAGAGAATAAAAATTGGTGCAAGTTGATTTAGATAAATGTTACTTTCATTTCAGTACATATATCTTTCACAGGCTAGTCCGGCGGTTCCATGAAACACGTAATGGGAGGTAGACTGTTTTGAAACACCTCCAAGTTTGAGACATGTTCTGATCGGTTTCACTTGTGACATGTCTCAAAAGTTGGGATGAAGTCATGTTTGGGCTTAGTCGTTTCATTTGGAAACATGTAGTCGGCTCTAGCATGTTTCAGATTGAGACATATATACACAACACATGTTTCAATATGCAGGACCTCACATCTTTCAAACGAACACATGCTTAACGAAGACATGTCTCATATTGAGACATCATTAACTCATGTGAAGATTACACGTGTTTCAATATGAAACATATACGTACTCACATCACAGTGACTTGAGTAGCAGGGGGTGTCTTCGTCGATGTTGTTGTTGTTGTGATTATATATATAATTTTTTTTGCAAGAATATATTTATTTCCCACCTTTTCATACACCACAATGACAGTAGATGTCATAAAAATGCTTTATATACGCCCTAAATCGATCTACATACCCCTCCTCTACTAGATCTCCATCTCTAATAACAAGTGTGGTTACTTAATGTTAAAGCCGTATACCGACTTTCGCCACGAATCCCGGTACAGGGGGTAATTCGGGTGTCTGCAGACAACCAACAGTAAATGGATGAGCAGACGTGAACTATGGTGAAAACTAAACGGGCGTGGAGAATTCCATGAGGTAAGTTCTCCTGCATTCGAAGCTTTTCGGCCTCGATTTCAAAAGTCTTCGGAAGTCTTTTATCAGTTACTGGAAACCAGCCATATCGTGGAGAATGTATTGTGTACCGGGATTCGTGGCGAATTCTTTAACATAGAAGTAACCACACTTGTTATTAGAGATGGAGATCTAGTAGAGGAGGGGTATGTAGATCGATTTAGGGCGTATATAAAGCATTTTTATGACATCTACTGTCATTGTGGTGTATGAAAAGGTGGGAAATAAATATATTCTTGCAAAAAAAATTATATATATAATCACAACAACAACAACATCGACGAAGACACCCCCTGCTACTCAAGTCACTGTGACTCACATGTCCCAAAAGTTGGGACAAAATCATGTTTCATTTTGAGACGTTAAACATGTCACCAATTATTACAGTGTACACTCCGCACCAGGCCCTGTGGGCAGATTGAGACTGTACGGTTAATGGAACGGTTAATGGAACTGTCTGCTTTAAATATCAACCAATGAACGGACGGCGTTTTTCGGGGGCAATGCGTCACCTTCGTAGGATCTCGGTATATTTATGTGGGGAAAAAAATCGAGGACAAATTCTTTGTAGTCAGAGGAAAGAACCTGGGGTCGGCTTTTAAGTCAAAACACACAACATCGCAATATACGACACATTGCCTGGCGCTCAATGCGTTCAAATATGACCATGTTCTGTCACAAGTTCACGAATGCGCTCCGGGATATTTCTGATTGAAATGGCTGGTATTCGTTGTGATGTACAAGCTATCAGTCATGGCTCAGATTTGACAAACGAACTATGACTTGGGATGATTGCAATAAATATGTATTCCTCATTTCGACATCCAGATCAAACGGATTTCGCAATAGACAAATGGGTCACTAGATAACAGAATTGTAGAATCACCTGGACCATAAATATATATTATATTACTCATGGAAAATCGAAACGGTAAATTGCTAAATGTCTGCCAAAAGTTCAGCGCGGGTATAAATAAAAAAGGAATAGCAAACAATACATATTGGCATAAGCAACAATCAGTGGATATGTTCATGAGGGGCCCCTCTTGAATAAAAAGAGAATATGTTTTAGTTGTAATACTGAAAGCATCTACATTATCGGTAAATGTTGAAATCCGTATAGCCGTAGTCACAGGTCCTCAAAACAATAGTTTCGGGAGGTTGGGGAGTGGTTTTAGGGTGAAGTGTCGAAATATGGGTTATCTATACATAACCACATGCTTTATATAGACAGGTGTGTTCCTATTTAAAGCTTGGGGTTATGTATAAAGATTCCATAGTTTTACACTTCATCCTAAAACCACTCCCACTTTCCCCAAACTCTTGTTTTGGGGGCCTGTGGCCATAGTCATATTGTAGTGACGAGACACTGAAGAGTTGCCATAACTTCTATAAACGTTAATCGTTATTGGCCTATGCCTTGAAAAAAAACCGCTCATTATGACATAAGCATTTTCACCTTACCGTTCATAGTTAAAACGTTTATCTTTCCGTTGTCTTCCCACGAAAGACACTTTCCATTTTTATCATTTTTTTTTCTTGTTCCGTTGGATCTTCCCAATATCCAACTTCTCTTTCTAAAATATGAAATGCGATATCGTTTTCCGAAACGATTTTTCAATATCATTTAGCGTCAAACCCGCCGAATTTGGATATCTTGCACTCATTTTGATTGAAGGTGTCATGTTGTACATATGAAGAGAATTCCTCTAAGAATATCACCAAAAGAGTAAAAAACAAACAACTGCCCATTTTCTAACACTCGAAATATTTGTTTGACTTATCTTGTCTCGGTGAAACTTCAGAATATGAAAATTCACTATTTTCTCTCTCTCAGGCTAATAACTTTTCAAAGAAACACGAGACATTGATATTATTGGTTCATAAAAGTAACACAGAGAACAAGTTCTCGTTTAATCAGAAAACTTCCTTTACTTACTGCATCTTATAACCCCATTACCAGTGAAGTAAACCATGCACCAGTATTATCTGGTTTTCTTTGAAAATATCTCGTTTACCTTGCTCAGTAAGTTAATTCTCAACCAATTATTATCCCCAACTCTTGAGGATCTGACCGTTGTTTTGCTATGAACTGTATTTACTTAATTTCTTGCAAGAAGTGTGATCAACGGTTCGGCAAGATCACAGAGAGACTACGTCTTTGGATGAATGGTCGCAGGAAGTGTGTTAGGAAAAAGCAACTGCTCTGGCCCCGACCATGGCTGGGACAACTTTATATTCAGATAATAGAAATCGTCTACCAAGGATCCCCCATTTGGTTTCGAGAGAAAACTCTGAAAATTATTTTGAGGCTAGACGGAGGATTAAATGACATTGTCAATTGCTAGACAATGTAACAAACCTCTATCACATGCAATATTGATTACCCAATCTATTTAAAGTCCAACAAGTGAGATATCGCAGCCAGGGTCGGAGAAGGTTTAAAATAGCGTGTTGATTCGTCATCATATTATACTTTAAATTACATAGTGAGGTTAACCAATACACCTAATAGTATGCGTAGTTTGCGTGCAGTCCTGTATGCCTGGCCTCTGAGAGCTTTAAGTCTAATCATCGATAACGTTTGTCATCCATGCTGGAAGATATTAAAATCACTTCATTAAATACAAGGGGGATCCACACGTTATAACAAACAAAAACGGCTTGATACTTTTAAACAGTAATATGTATACAAGCGACACATAGCTCGATAATAACAGAAGATGATTGGGTAAACAGATGGGGTCACAGGTGCATTTTTAGTCGTCACGGTATAACCAAGGCAGTTCTATTCCACAATAGTTTTCAATTCACAATCCACAATTGCACAAAATACGGGGAGGGTAGGTTTTATTATTCTCGACATCACAGCTATAGAAACAGGAATGCCACTAATTGACGTATATGGTCCTAATATCGAGGAAAACGTTCTCTTCATTAACCTGTTCCGAAAGTAATTATTTTCCAAAATAGTTCAATCATTACCTCTCATGATCGGAATGTAGCACAAGATTATTTTTTAGACACAAACAAAATACGCTAGAAAAAATAACCAGAATGCTATAGGGTGTCCGTTCCCGAGATAAAATAATTAAAGTACTGATATTACTGATGTCGAGTTTCCGTTGAGCCATAAACATGGAAAGTATGAACACCTATATCTAAACCCTTTTGCATTCCCACAAAACGTGTTATTGTTTGTAGCACCTGTAATAGGCCCACAATTATATAATGAGGCAAAGATCACTGAGAGCCAGTACTCTCTAAACTGGTCAAGGGAAACACTCAATTTGGGAAGTATATGTAAATATGTAATCACAGATTTCAAGATCAGAATTCTGGCGTGCACAGTATATCTGATAACAAGTAAGATAAAGCAAGATAAATCAACATCTCCAAGATTTCACAGCTTTCACAATCTGTACACGCGTATGATTTAATAATTTGTGATAAGCGTATGCATTAAATACACATGGCAGTGTGACTAAGGTCACAGGACCTACGAAGTACAGTAGGCATTAGGACTCGAACGCGAACTGAACTCTTGGAAATCCCCACCCCCAGTTGAAATCCTGCCTATATTAAGATGGGCACCGCCCAAGTCAGAATCGCCAGTGATTTTCATCAAAAATCACCAGAAATTTTCATCAAAAGTAGGTCAGCTCAGAATTTGTTGGTAACAGTCTCCTAATGCGCCTTCATTCCAAAATAAATAACGATCGCCGATTTAATTTTACAATTTTTTAATTAAAGGAAACAGATTGAATAATATAGGTTCAGTAGATTTCAAGCTTTACGTGTGAAAATACATTTACATCTCTTTAATGGTTTTCAGTGCCCTTGTACAGGATCAAAACAACTTTTTGAATCACATTATTTTCCCAACAATACAACAAATTTTTATATATAGTACTATAGTAGAAAGGTAGCATTTATGTAGTTTACGGTAATTCAACTCAAGACCAACACCTTTTATGCACAAGATTCTATGTCATTCTCCTGAGCATAACCGGTACAAAGACGAATAAATAGCGTCTCTACATCACGTTGTAATCTAGATATATGAGACAACACATTTTGGGCATCGGCAATCTGATGAATGTACTATTCCGGATTTCTTGTTATTCTATGGCGGTTGTTCGGTGATTTTCTTCATTGATAAACGTTAAACCACCTCAGCTTCGTTATGGAAACAGCGCTGATTGTTTGAGGGTATATGCAGTACTTAAGATTAACCTCAGGGCCATGTGCCATACAGTGGGACAGGGTATTTTTAGCTGTGGATAATTTGACCTGAATTTGAAGGCTCAAGCCTTGTGTGGCCAATGTGAAATAGGATACACGTTAAAGGCTACAGTTTACATACACAATGTATATCTATAACAATATACTGAAGTGTTAATTATCAATCTAATTTTAATCAGAATTATTTCAGTTCAGAACTTGCTGGTAACAATGCCCTAATGCACGTTCATGTCAAAAATCAAGGTTCTAATGTCAATGGTTCTCCTTATTTTGCCGACGAAAGGATTCGGATGGACTGACTCACTCACTCATTACCGGACAATTTGCGATCTGTAGCCTACTTCGTAGGAAAAAGTATTCTACTTATCGTAACTTACTTCGTCATTTCCTGTAGAAGACAACCCCAACAGGAAATCTGTGTCTCAGTTTTATCAATTTTGGTCGAGTTCTCATTCTATTGACATTTACTGGAATAATATTTTACAAAATCGAGCAATTAACAGTTTTAAACTTTGAGGTTGAATTAAATGTCAATAAAATAATAATCAACTTCAATGTTTAAAACTGTGAGTTGCTCGATTTTGTAAAGAATTATTCCATTAAATGTCAATAGAATGAGAACTAGACCAAAATTGACAAACTGAAACACGAATTTCCTGTTGGAGTTGTCTTCTACAGAAAATGATGATGTAAGTTATATGATGGCCGAGCAGGGACATCGCTGTATTGTGTTAATGAATCTGGACCAACAAACGAAAGCAGGGTGCGAAGTCAGGATGCGAAGAACGAAGGCAGGATGCGAAGCGCGAATTCAGGATGCGAAGGACGAAGGCAGGATGCGAAGCGCGAAGTCAGGATGCGAAGGCAGGATGAAGTGCGAAGCCAGGATGCGAAGCGCGAAGTCAGGATGCGAAGCGCGCAGTCAGGATGTGAAGTCGCGAAGGCAGGATGCGAAGGGGAGAAGCCAAGATGCGAAGCGCGAAGTCAGGATGCGAAATCAAACCAAAATAATGCAAAGACTGGAAGCGGAGCGCGAAGGCAGGATGCGAAGCGCGAAGTCAGGATGCGAAGTCGCGAAGGCAGGATGCGATTTGGTGAAGCCAGGATGCGAAGCTCGAAGTCAGGATGCGAAGGCAGAATGCGAAGGACGAAGGCAGGATGCGAAGCACGAAGTCAGGATGCGAAGTGCGAAGCCAGGATGCGAAGCGCGAAGTCAGGATGCGAAGTCAGGATGCGGAGCGCGAAGTCAGGATGCGAAGTCGCGAAGACAGGATGCGAAGTGGCGAAGTCAGGTGCGGTGACTTTGCGCTTTGCATCCTGATTTCGCACTTCGCATCCTGATTTCACGCTTCGCATCCTGGCTTCGCACTTCGCATCCTGGCTTCGCACCCTGACTTCTCGCTTCTCATCTTGCCTTCGTCCTTCGCATCCTGCCTTCGCATCCTGACTTCGCGCTTCGCATCCTGGCTTCGCCACTTCGCTTCCTGCCTTCGCGACTTCGCATCCTGATTTCGCCTCCTGCCTTCGTGTGTCGGTGCAGATTCATTAACACAATACAGCGATGTCCCATCTCGGCCATCATAAAGTTACGATAAGTTGAATACATTTAAATTCATGACACTAATATCGTAATTTATTAAACACCTGGCACCTGGCAGAAAGAAATAAATTCTGAAGCGTATAACAAGTATAAATTCACGACTTTATATTGCATGTGGTCCAGTTTCAACTTGTCCCACGCATGTTCTATAAAGAGCCAGTGTGGCTTTCTGGTACTTGCGTCACAGGTGAAATACCGAGTATTATTGAAATAAGCTACCAGTAACACACAAGTAAGCTTACATTGACAAGAAATTCATTCTTCACTTCTTTCCCTTGAATCACGGTGTTAACCATGTGGATGGGGCTTGAAACTGCTGACACGCAACATTTGGCAAGGAAATATAGTTCCAGAGTTTTAATGTTGGCGCGGGATAGTATCTACCAAAAACAGATATCAGCTACGGAATAGCATTGTTAAGTACAATAAAAAGCATCTGAATTGAAAAATAAAATTATTTTATTTTCTTCGGCCAACAGTGGAGCGGAGTGATGCAAATATAGGCCAAGAAAATCGGCCCAATTTCTGGAAATCCCCTTCCCGCTCAATGGGCGTCTGTCGATGTCAATGATCCAACGCGTTTTGTAATAATTAATCTTTATTATTTCCCAAAAATGGAAGCATGTCAACTGAGGATGAGAGCGTGGAATTATAAAAGGATTGACTTTCACATTTTGCAGTTTCAGCGGGGTATCAACTGTCAAATGATGTGGTTCTGCGAGCTACACAGTTTGACCACATCATTTGACAGTTTATACCACGATGAAACCGCAAAATGCGAAAGTCAATCCTCAGATAAATGAGCTTCAGATTTCACGTGTGACTGACTGATTTCGGAAAATTATGTTTTGTCTAACGTAGCATAATATCTATCTGAGGCTGCAAGTGGATAATTGAATCGATTTCAGTTGACATTCTTGAAACGACATGCTTTGTTAAATCTTAAATCTCAGACCCACGTGACAGTTCGGTCACATGTTTGACACTCATGAGCCATCTCTTCCTGGTTGGTATATCCGATACATCGTCTCGTGTCATCATGTAACTATGTATTGATACATAAAAATACAATACAATATATATATTTATTGCACGACTCGTCAAACGGCACAAGTGTGGCAAACAATAATCATACTGGCAATATAGCAACTTCGATCGCAAAATCATCGTAGATATGATGTGCTGTCTATAAGATATAAGTGTCGGCCATACGTTGCAATATAATGACGCTGTTGAGTAAGATTAAACAGAAATTAAACATTGCGCTAGCTTATTTTTGAAAGAATCACGTCCAGGTGCATTTAAAAATATACACCCAGTCCAGCTGCAGCTTATTGTTAATCGACAACGAACGACCCCCCTCTCATTGAGCCCCGATGTATCCACTGAATATTTCTGTTTTATATCGATCCCTACTGGCAAGGACAGATCAAAGTATTAATTTGTCCCCGAGCTGTAAACAAACGGACAATATCGCGCAATTCTGGCCGGTACAACCAGCATCTGACGTGCAGGAAATCGATCGGGGTTCGGGCAGCATCATTGTAGCAATGGGGCGGAATTCTCGGCAAGCCATAAGCGCGAGAGAGCACTGACAGCCCGTCTGCTGGGCAGAACGTTTTCAGTTAAGGTGCGTGTGTCCATGTCTAAAAATCGTGTATCAGACGGAGAATTGAACGGAGCTAACCGATCTACTCTAATGGAATCTGAAAATAAACGAGGTGAGTCGTCTAGAGCTAAGACTGGGCTATATTTGAATGATTTTTTGTAATACTCAATAGGTACAATAATGATGTACGCTACCGGGTATATGCTGTTCCTCAAAACGGTCATGGTTCTGGGTTTAGTACCATGCTAAACATGTACATGTATATATAATTGGATCGTTGGCACATATTCTATTATTACTGGTACCCAAGAGTAGACGCGCACACACATACTGCATCAGGCTACAGAATAGTGAACATCCTATATTCTCATGATCGTCACTGGTGTTTGCTCTAGTTATCTTCTGGTTTCTACTGATGCGCCTTTATCGATATTCGTGTGGTTTCCATGTTCCTCTCCTGATTGTCTTGGTATACTTTTGGTTGTCATGATTTTTTTTTTGCGATCAGGGTAGCGTTGAATGAACATTCTCCAAAGTGATGAGATGTGCCCATATTCTAGCCGAGTCTGTTGGGTTGAGACCGTTTCCGCCCACCCATCACCACCCCAAATCCAATTCAGATTGGTTTCTCACACGGCCAAAATAATTTGGTTTAATTTATTCCGAACCAAGAATTTTTAGCTGAGTATTTTCCAATCCAAGAATATTGGGTCGACCCAAATTGTTTGGGCCCATCATATTGGGTCCGTCACGTCTATACCTAAGATTTGGTTGAGGTGTGTGTGAGGGCGTGAGGCGGTGGTAGATTCTAATAAATCATTCTAACAGTGCTGGTCTCTATTATAGAGGGCAACCACTTTCTGGAAATATTAGATTCTTATGTAGAAATAGGTCACAATGAATGCATCACGGTGATAATCTGGGGAGAGGGGAGGGTGAAGTGAGGAGTGTGTGTGTTACAAATTCTTGTTAGCACGATAACTTGTGTTAGTCCACTCAAAAATTCCGCTGAATGTACACTGGGCAGATAGCTGTCAGACTATTGATGCTGAAGTGCAGATGTTAAAGTTCAAGGTCATAGCACCCCGAAACTGAATCTAACGTTATCCAGCCTGTATCTTGAGTGACGATTCAGCAAACATTTCTAGGTTTGTTATCCATGCGATTTTGACTTATTTAAATATGGAGTCAAGGTCAAGGCCCTCTAAAACTGAAAATAGATTGTATGTATTATTCACCAGACTTCACAGATTTATTGGTAATAGAAGTCCGAAGAACCTTATTACTATTCCCACCTTGCACCTGATCATGCGCTATTAATATCAAGGGCACCAAATCAACGTCAAAATCACAACACATCGGTACTGAATCTAACATTGTCTCGAATGCGGTTGGGATTCACCAGGCATCTTGAAACTGCATGTATAGGTATTTTATCGATGTGGTTTCAAAGAGACTCCTGTTTTCAGGTCAATGGTCATTGCCGCTTAAGAACCAAGCTCCTCGCAATTTCACAGAGCCCTGGGTTGCCAAATTGATTCCGAACATGTTAGCATATTTATTTGAGGTCAATAGGTTATTAGGTCAAGGTCGCATTATCCCGAAATTGAATCTAGTTTGTCTAAACACATCTTGAGTTAAACTTCACTGGATTTCTAGATTCTTTGTCCATGTGATACCACAGAAGCCGATTGATGTATTTATTTTCGTGTTTTTTAGCCATTAACATCCCCATTATATGTATAATTCTAACAGTGTATGGTAGATGGTAAATCATGAAACGCGATCCGAATTGAAAAAAAATAAAATGTTTGTCGTCTTTCTAAGTTCGTTGGTGCTTCTTTTGTAGTGCTGGGACAATATATACAGCGCCCGAAAAAGATTTGCTGGCTAGATTTGTTGGATACACGAAAAGATTAGGCCTGTTATCGCAATAACCTGAATGTTCGGTTGCATTCAATCATTTCAGATGACCTGGAAACATTTGCATTATTGAAAGGTCACTTTTCACTAGCAGATATACTTTGACATATTGTAAGGGGGTTAGTTCACTAGCAGATATACTTTGACATATTGTAAGGGGGTTAGTTCACTAGCAGATATACTTTGACATATTGTAAGGGGGTTAGTTCACTAGCAGATATACTTTGACATATTGTAAGGGGGTTAGTTCACTAGCAGATATACTCTGACATATTGTAAGGGGGTTAGTTCACTAGCAGATATACTCTGACATATTGTAAGGGGGTTAGTTCACTAGCAGATATACTCTGACATATTGTAAGGGGGTTAGTTCACTAGCAGATATACTTTGACATATTGTAAGGGGGTTAGTTCACTAGCAGATATACTTTGACATATTGTAAGGGGGTTAGTTCACTAGCAGATATACTTTGACATATTGTAAGGGGGTTAGTTCACTAGCAGATATACTCTGACATATTGTAAGGGGGTTAGTTCACTAGCAGATATACTTGACATATTGTAAGGGGGTTAGTTCACTAGCAGATATACTTTGACATATTGTAAGGGGGTTAGTTCACTAGCTTTGACATATTGTATTAGTTCACTAGCAGATATGACATATTGTAAGGGGTTAGTTCACTAGCAGATATCTCTGACATATTGTAAGGGGGTTAGTTCACTAGCAGATATACTCTGACATATTGTAAGGGGGTTAGTTCACTAGCAGATATACTCTGACATATTGTAAGGGGGTTAGTTCACTAGCAGATATACTTTGACATATTGTAAGGGGGTTAGTTCACTAGCAGATATACTTTGACATATTGTAAGGGGGTTAGTTCACTAGCAGATATACTTTGACATATTGTAAGGGGGTTAGTTCACTAGCAGATATACTTTGACATATTGTAAGGGGGTTAGTTCACTAGCAGATATACTTTGACATATTGTAAGGGGGTTAGTTCACTAGCAGATATACTCTGACATATTGTAAGGGGGTTAGTTCACTAGCAGATATACTTTGACATATTGTAAGGGGGTTAGTTCACTAGCAGATATACTTTGACATATTGTAAGGGGGTTAGTTCACTAGCAGATATACTTTGACATATTGTAAGGGGGTTAGTTCACTAGCAGATATACTCTGACATATTGTAAGGGGGTTAGTTCACTAGCAGATATACTCTGACATATTGTAAGGGGGTTAGTTCACTAGCAGATATACTCTGACATATTGTAAGGGGGTTAGTTCACTAGCAGATATACTCTGACATATTGTAAGGGGGTTAGTTCACTAGCAGATATACTTTGACATATTGTAAGGGGGTTAGTTCACTAGCAGATATACTCTGACATATTGTAAGGGGGTTAGTTCACTAGCAGATATACTCTGACATATTGTAAGGGGGTTAGTTCACTAGCAGATATACTCTGACATATTGTAAGGGGGTTAGTTCACTAGCAGATATACTTTGACATATTGTAAGGGGGTTAGTTCACTAGCAGATATACTTTGACATATTGTAAGGGGGTTAGTTCACGGAGATTGATCAATTCGATACCGTACTTCAAAGGTTGCAATCTCTTGAACTTAATGAGAAAATATACAGCTTTGCCCCAATTGCTGATTATCAGCTTCTATACCTGTTTCATATGACGTCACTACAGTTTACCAGTTACCGTATAATTAGTTCTGGTCTTGACTATTATGAGAACATAAATTATTCTTTCCCTAATTAACGGCCAATTATTCAGTGTTGAATCTGGTTGCATGTGTGTAAATCATCACAATGAAGACGTTCGTATTACTTCTTATCTGGTCAAGTTTCATGTAGATTGTAGTTGGCTGACATCCAGGTGGTTTCAGTTAACCTGCTTTACAGTAAAGATACAACAAACAAGTTCAACGCTGTGTTTTTGGAAGAGCGAGAATTGTTTCCTCTTATCTCTATGAAAACTACGAAAGCCGAGAGGGTTCTTCAGAGTTTTACTTTTTGACTTCTGACTTCTGACTTCCGACTTCTGACTTCTGACTTCCGACTTCTGACTTCCGACTTCAGACTTAGGATTTGTTTTCTTTTATAATGCATTACATCTTAAATTATGAAACATGGAATAACACAATACCGTTATTATGGCATCGTGTGCTTGAAAAGCTGATTGCATGTACTTTTAATAATCATGTAACCATTGAAGTTTATTATTTTGATTTTGACTTCCGACTTCTGACTTCAGACCTGACTTCCGACTTCCGACTTCTGACTTCTGACTTCCGACTTCCGACTTCCGACTTCTGACTTCTGACTTCCGACTTCCGACTTCTGACTTCCGATTTCTGACTTCCGACTTCTGACTTCTGACTTCTGACTTCCGACTTCCGACTTCTGGCTCCCGACTTCAGAGTTTTGGACATTCATTCACCCCTTGCAACTAATAATACCTATAATTCTATCTGTGACTTTGTGCTTTGGTCTTTCTGATTATAGTATTGGCAATTTAAAAGGGAACCCCAACGTTCTAGGTCCAGTTTTAGGCCACGGTTAGAGAGACATTAGGTTTGAAGTTTAAATCTGCTAATGATGTAATTTATTGCAAATAGTATTTGGGGAAGTCATCAAATGAACTCAAGATAATGGCTAGATTATACTGGAATTGTCACAAAGCGATAAGTCTAATGTCTTTCTTTGTAATATTGCTTATTTACAGCATCATGAAAACTAGTTCTAAAAAGTTATAAGAATTTATAGAAATACGGTTCTCATGACATATCAACAGATTATAAAGGACTTTATTTTGGAAACTGCACGGATTATGATATCTTATTAACAAATATGAAGTAACAAAGGAGTACTCGTGCGATTCATATTTATTAAAAATTCATTTGAACTAACACACATCCTTACACAAGTTACATGTAATGGACTGCAAAGGTATCAGAATCTAAAATATTCGTATTTGTCTGTCTAATCAACTCACCAATAGCTTATTTGCATATCAAATTTTTTCCAGTTCCAGAAAGCTTCTCATCAACCAGGAGAAATGTATATTTATATATTTATTTATAATATTTCGGAAGTAATTATGATCAGTTGAATAGAATTGTGCTATTATATTATGTAATTGAGGCGCCTTTGATTTGTGACATAAGGTATTTCGATTTACATTAGAAGTTATCGCATTCTAATAATCAGAACATAACTGCAGATAAACTTCAATGGTTATCTGATTATTAAAAGTGCATGCAATCAGTTTTTCAAGCACAAGATTTCATAATAATGGTATTCTGTCATTCCATGTTTCTTAATTTAAGATGTAATGCATTATAAATGCAAAACAATCCTAAGACTGAAGTCAGAAGTCGGAAGTCGGAAGTCAGAAGTCAGAAGTCGGAAGTCAGAAGTCAGAAGTCAGAAGTCGGAAGTCGGAAGTCAGAAGTCAGAAGTCAGAAGTCGGAAGTCAGAAGTCAGCAGTCGGAAGTCGGAAGTCAGAAGTCGGAAAAAAGTAAAACTCTGAAGAACCCTCTCGGCTTTCGTAGAAAACAGCTGTAGGTGAATTTCTTATGTTCGTGAAAGCAATTCCACGCCTTTCCATATTAGTCTAAGATTTCCCAGCTAAAATACTGGATTACATACATAAAAGTACGAAAGCCGAGAGGGTTCTTCAGAGTTTTACTTTTTGACTTCTGACTTCTGACTTCCGACTTCTGACTTCTGACTTCCGACTTCTGACTTCCGACTTCCGACTTAGGATTTGTTTTCTTTTATGCATTACATCTTAAATTATGAAACATGGAATAACATAATACCGTTATTATGGCATCGTGTGCTTGAAAAGCTGATTGCATGTACTTTTAATAATCATATAACCATTGAAGTTTATTATTTTGATTTTGACTTCCGACTTCTGACTTCAGACTTCTGACTTCCGATTTCCGACTTCTGACTTCCGACTTCTGACTTCTGACTTCCGACTTCCGACTTCTGGCTCCCGACTTCAGAGTTTTGGACATTCATTCACCCCTTGCAACTTTACCTTTACATATATTTAATAATACCTATAATTCTATCTGTGACTTTGTGCTTTGGTCTTTCTAATTATAGTATTGGCAATTTAAAAGGGAACCCCAACGTTCTAGGTCCAGTTTTAGGCCACGGTTAGAGAGACATTAGGTTTGAAGTTTAAATCTGCTAATGATGTAATTTATTGCAAATGGTATTTGGTGAAGTCATCAAATGAACTCAAGATAATGGCTATAGATTATACTGGAATTGTCACAAAGCGATAAGTCTAATGTCTTTCTTTGTAATATTGCTTATTTACAGCATCATGAAAACTAGTTCTAAAAAGTTATAAGAATTTATAGAAATACGGTTCTCATGACATATCAACAGATTATAAAGGACTTTATTTTGGAAACTGCACGGATTATGATATCTTATTAACAAATATGAAGTAACAAAGGAGTACTCGTGCGATTCATATTTATTAAAAAATCATTTCAACTAACACACATCCTTACACAAGTTAATGGACTGCAAAGGTATCAGAATCTAAAATATTCGTATTTGTCTGTCTAATCAACTCACCAATAGCTTATTTGCATATCAAATTTTTTCCAGTTCCAGAAAGCTTCTCATCAACCAGGAGAAATGTATATTTATATATTTATTTATAATATTTCGGAAATAATTATGATCAGTTGAATAGAATTGTGCTATTATATTATGTAATTGAGGCGCCTTTGACTTGTGACATAAGGTATTTCGATTTACATTAGAAGTTATCGCATTTTAATAATCAGAACATAATTGCAGATAAACTTCAATGGTTATCTGATTATTAAAAGTACATGCAATCAGTTTTTCAAGCACAAGATTTCATAATAATGGTATTCTGTCATTCCATGTTTCATAATTTAAGATGTAATGCATTATAAAAGCAAAAAAATCCTAAGACTGAAGTCAGAAGTCGGAAGTCGGAAGTCAGAAGTCAGAAGTCGGAAGTCGGAAGTCGGAAGTCAGAAGTCGGAAAAAAGTAAAACTCTGAAGAACCCTCTCGGCTTTCGTATAAAAGTGCCCGCTCTCGAACTTTCACCTTGTCCGACACTCAGCCGCTACAAGATATTTTATAATACTGATTTCTATTGAATGTAGGGTCTGGCCGTTTAACCAGCAAAATCGACTCATCTGCCGGACCGAAATGTCCGATAGTCAAAAACTTTATACGCGATTTTCTCCACTCAAAATAATGAAACCCACCTTTTTAGTTAAATCTCGGACTTGGAATCCGTTCTAACTTTCCGTGGGTAGTTTATTGGAGCATTCTCATGGGTTTTCCTGAACCGGAATGACAAATTTTCGGTCATGTTTAAATTCTTCAACCAATGAAAAACCACTACCTCTGCATTCTCCACGTTCGGGGACAGTCCAGCACCTAGAAGATTTTGTCGATTAAACTGGCAGACCTTACTTTCAATAGAAATCAGTTTTATAAAATATCTTGTAGGGGCTGCGTGTCAGAATAACTTTCACCAAACCTGTTAGAATGACTGTCTCAAAAATACGGCCTACTCAAAAACTTGGATACTTCTGACCCAACTTTTGGGGGTACATATGTAACGGGCCCAATGCTAATGTGGGTCGAGATTTCAAAACAATATCCTTAGTTTAGAATATATTCGAACCATAATTATTGGGCCGAAATGAACGGTACCCAAGATTTTCGAATTGCAGCGACCGAAGAATTTTAGCAGTGAGCTGGACAACGCGACCTTGTTTTTAATTGTGTATTACAAAGGAACAAATATTCTTCCCATTTCTGTCCACGTCAAAAAGCATTACTTCACGCTGAAGAACTAGCTTACTATACAAATCGTATTGACTATTTAATGCCAGTGATCGCATTACTTACATTAAAACACATGCAGTATTGACCAGTAAATGGTGGAGATCAACCTTCCCACAGCGCATGCTCCATTTCGCAGGTTCAATCCACTATGACCGTGCCTTTAATAGCGGAAGATAAAACTTTACGACATGGCTAGGACGTATAGGGGAAAACCCACGCCCACAAGGTTCAGTTTGAATTCGACCGAACAAATGCTTCAGTTTTGAACATGCGCAAACTACTTTTCATATGTTACATTTGATGTAACTTCCGGTGGTGTGCTGCTTGGGCGGGAATCGTGTCCAAAAAGGAGGTATTCGGTTTGACCGTATTTTTTTCCTTAGTGTGTTGCGTTTATAAACCGAAAATATAATTTCCTCTCGTTTACTTTGAAAGTTATTAGCTTGAGAGAGAAAATACTGAATTTTCATATTCTCAATTTTCACCGAGAAGAGATTTGTCAAAAAAATATTACGAGTATTAGAAAATAAGCGTTTGTTTGTTTTTGCAATTTTTGGCCATATTCTTGAAGGGAATTCCATTCATATATAAAATATGACACCTTTAACCAAAACGAGTCTTACATATCGAAATGCGGTGGGTTTGATCCAAAATGATACTGAAGAATCGTTTTGGTTAAAGGTGTCATATTTTCATGATATTGAAATATGCCAAAACGCTTGTAATGCTCTGAAAGGGTGTAGTTCACCGCCATTCGGCACATGATTACTCATTTTGATAATTGTAACAGCTGCTTGGCCGAATGGTTACAGTGTCGGACTACAGATTTAAAAAAAAACAAACATTTTGGTTCGAATCCCCAAATCCCCGAAAAAAAATTCTTCATTTTTTCCTTTTTCTCCCATCTTTATCATTTTGGACTTTAAAGTGAAATAAAGACAGCGAACCCCTAACGCACATAATCCCTTATTTTATTATAATTCGCCAATAGAACACACAAACAACTCCACACACAGTCAGTATTTGAATATTCTGACGATCCAGCAGAGCGAAAAATTAATTGTTATACATATATAATTTCGCCTTAGGGCAGCGGAAAGTTGTAACTATGAATTGAAAAGTTAGAAGGTTAAACTTGTCTTATATCAAGGCCTTTATTAAGGAAATGACCCTCAACAAGTGGTGACGCTTGCTTTACCAATTGAGTATGCATGTGCCAATATGTGCCAATGGCAACCGTATGAGAATATGAACCAGAATTTCCCATTTGGCTGGCCTCGTCTGTCTGACAAAGAGTTGGGGAATACCTGAGCATTACGTCACAAATTACCGGCCGGCTCGGAGCGAGACAATAGAGCAGCAGAGAGCGACTCTGAAGGGAAAAATATCCATCTAAAGCGAACACCTGACTGATGGCTGGAGTATCAACATACCCCAGTGAGGTGATTAGGTGGAGCTATATCCGCATGGTGTCTCAGGGTGGAAATTGTTGTAATGGTTCAGTGATTTGCAAACTTTGCATTATATAAGCAAATATAGATTGACCACGGTCTGAGATTGACAATTTTTTGGCCCTCTGTCGGACACGTCAGTCAAGGAGAGAGAACGATAGCGCCTCCATCAATAGCGAATATGCACTATAAAATGGCTACACCAAATGAATAGGCCTATTGGGAATTCGTAAACCATCCCTTTCTGGACAATAATATTCCAGTGGGACCTGCATATGGCGTATACATATTTCGCCTAGTAACATTTGCTAGATCCTGTGTTAAATGTGACGATTTTAGTCAACGTCACAAGACATTGTTTCAGAAACTTATAAAACAGGGCTATACCACCAAGCGCCTCCACTCAAAGTTTCTCAAATTTGGCGATACATATCGCATGCTGATAGCAAAATACGAGCGTAGCGTGCAAGATCTATGGCGTTACGTTTCGTAACTTGTGTCTAATTCCGCTTAACCCGGGGTTAGGTGCCGTATGAACCCATGTACTTCAAGATCCTCATGGTGTTCAGTCACAATCAAAGCGTGACCGAGATACATTATTCTCTAGATGGCGACTTTACAACGATTATTATGGATTAAGAATACTGATCAGCGATACGGATTTGATATTTTTGGAACATCATGATGTCTTGCCTGCATCGTTGAAAACTGTTGACCGGTTCTCTCTTGCAGGAAACTAGCCTTTGTTTATGTATATTATGATTGTCTTTGTGAATTTGGTGCTAATACTATTATATGGAATATGGAATAGGTCTTTGGATTGTGGACGCGGATATTCTTCAATGGACGACGGCTGAATTATGAATGACGGACCAGACGCTTGTAATTCGATAATATCATAAGTCTCGCCAACGCGATAACGCGGATGTGTACGTATGTGTGTGAAGGAAGAATGAGAATCTTTGTGTAAGAGCGCACAAGAGTGCTAATGTCAGTGTGGACGATTGAAAGAACATGGGATACGAGGACACGAGGTTCTGAGGGTTGATGCGTGGGGTTCACCGCTGGGGACACTGACGAAGCTATCTCCCGAAATGCAATTTTAGATACTGTATTTTGGATGTTCGAAACGCGGTTCAAATCTTTGCCAACTTACGAGGAACTATACAAAACCCTGATCCAGGGCAGAGTAGCACTCAAATCGATCCAAATATAGAGTCCAGATTGGATGCTAGTGACCAGCGAGAGTGACTGAAAAGGGCCAAATTCACCCGAATGGAAAGGCTGACCAGCTGGAAGGTTGCATACGTGTATTCCTACGAAGTAGGCTCTCATTTGCAAATTGTCCGGTAATGAGTGAGTGAGTGAGTTAGTGAGTCCATCCGAATCCTTTCGTCGAAAAAATACGGAGAACCGTTGACATTAGAACCTTGATTTTTGGCATGAAGGTGCATTAGGGGACTGACCTACTTTTGATGAAAATTTCTGGTGATTTTTTGTGAAAATCACTGGTGATTCTATCTTAATATAGGCAGGATTTCAACTTGGGGTGGGGGGATTTCCAAGAGTTCAGTTCGCGTCGGAGTCCTAATGCCTACCCTACTTCGTAGGTCCCACTGCCATGTTGATAATTGTAATGTTAATTCTATTAGACATTTTAATCTTGGGCGGTGGACCGTATGATATCATTATTGCGTCCTGCTCTCTTTCCTATAGTACTAGTTAATCGATTTTGTTGCTTCCACCAACTATCTATACACAAATTATTAACCGTCCTTTGACAACACAATGGTTAAATAGATCGACCGAGTGGAAAGCAAACATAAGCCGACGCTTCTCTTAATGGAGTTTGGTTGATTTTGGTTACGGAGCCTGATGCCATCGAGCAATGTAATCAATTGTAAAGTACAATCAGACTCGCGAGTCTCGTAAACATTTGTCACGGCTGTCTGGTGTATTGTTACAGCCTGCTGCAGTGAAATTCGTGCACCGATTCACGCGTCTGATTTTTTTTTTACGTTATGAGACTTGCGGCCTAATTGTCTATTTGGGAGGGCTGTTCCGGAGGATTTTTTAAAAACATTTTCGAATCATATTCGTGTACTTCCATCGGATGTCGAATATGCGCATATTTGGATAGTATAAGTACGAGACCAGACAAATGTGACAAACCGGTATCGCGCGTCACAAGGTAGACAGAATATGGTTACCTCTATTGCAAGGCTAGTGAGATTTGACTTTACTGCTAGAGTCAGTAATTAGCATTGGTTGGAGCGATATGCAAGACGTGGGAAAAATTGACGACGTGTGGTGACTAAAAAGCAACCATATGACTCTACAAGAACGCTTTCCCCGGCACCTGACATTCAGACCCGAGAACACGATGGATTCTCGGATGTAGCCTTAGTTTCTCAGCCGCGCTTTTATTGCAGTTGTTCATGTGGAGAATATGAAGTATCCACACGACCCTTAACACAGGTTTAAGCGGAATTAGATACGCTAGCTGCCTGGTAAATGCAAGAATACCCAGAAAAACTAACCTGCAATGCCCGACGTTGGTTAGCTGAGTTGAAGAGGTTAGCTAATCCCACCATATAAAGCATGATTGGCAGCATATTAGCCTAAGCATATTACCACTCTATTCTAAATCCTTTGTTGACAAAGTGAAATTATAAACCATATTACGGTTTGCGTGCGTATGGTGAATAATTAAGAATGTATCGATTATATTGATGTAAGCTTGACATTCATCGCATTTTCCCCAAATAATGACTTCTCCCTTGCTACCGCGAGTAAATATCAAGTTTTATTACCTTGTTGTTATGGTAACCAGTTCTAACATCCATAAATTTATAAACTAAATAGACCGTTAAGAAATGAAGTATCAACCAGCGCTAATGGTTTCCTATTGATTATATGTGTAGTCCTGAGGTAAACACAATCTATAGTAATGAGGACATATTTCACTGCCAGTTCATGTTGAGTCAGTGCTATGCCCGTTACCCTCTCCCGTGAAACTCGGCACACATGGAACTAACCTCAGTTCGTCCATCTGTCCTCGCCACCTTGACCTTTTATGAGATCATCGAGGTCAAATTCCACGTTTTCCTCATTTGTATTCATTCATCTGCTATGAATCTCCACGTAGTAACAGACATATCCAAAGTGCGTGAAATATGATTACAAATGGCCTTGATTCATACTCAAGGCAACGGAGTGCAATTTTGTATTCGGAACCTCCACATGTGAAATGGGGAGATTCACAGACAGCTTAGGCATTATCGCTTAATTCTCTCTACGCCGTTGAAACAGATCTGCTGGGACACTAATGATTCACTCCGCGAGATAAAACCTTTCATCTTGAATATTAGGAAATGTATGAAATCACGGAGTTGATGAGAAAGGTATGAAATCATTGAGATGATGTGGAGTTCTGAAATGTCTAGCTTGTTCCAATTTGTGCGAGGTATGCATTGCCAATGGAATGACGTCTTCGAAGTAGAAAAACTTGACACAAGTCAAACAGAGTCACCAATACGGCCCCGATTGAGGAATGGTAGAAGTGATATGGGGCTACTGTTGATGTTAACTTCTGCATACACACGAGGAACATTCGTGGATAAAAATAAGTGGCAATATCATGCGAAAAACTAAATCTTCCCACGTATAGGCTACTTTATGCTAATTGATACCTGTTCTGTGGTCCGTTTCGTATATTCGTTTTGTCCCAGAAAGGCAAGCTAGCGAATATTGGGCAGACCACGCAATGTTGGCAGACTAGTAAACCAGAGAATTCACGTTCATAAAGTTAGACCGCGGTTCGCAGTTCGTTATTCGCGGGGACCGGTTATTCAGCTACTCATAGCAGCGCCCCTAGCAGCGCCCCCTAGCGTCAGATTTGGGATATGAATATGCAAAGATATACAGCATGACATTCTCTCTTGCTATGGAGTTCAAAGTACTCATAATAAAAAAAATACAGATTTCCATATCTGAAGATATAATTGCTGGTCCCCTCGAATAACGAACTGCGAACTGCAAACCGCGGTCTAACTTTATGAACGTGAGAATTACACATTACAAGTTAAACTACATAGACATGTCATGACGAATCATCCAACGTTCTTATTTTGTGGATCCAATCAGCCTAGAATTCCCTCGCGGATTTGTAGCACGTATATTTGTCTGCAAGATCGACTGAAACCTGGAACTAATACTCTTGCCAAGACCCCTGAGGGATTTGTTTTATCAGTCTTACAACCATACGCAAGAAAAAAATCTGTTTAAAACACTTCTCAATGACAATACCCTGTGAATTGAATCGGATTTTCAACGCGATGTTACATGTTCCACGGCTTGATTTTACAGGTTAGTTTTTCTTGGTATCTTGCATTTACCCGGTTACCCCATGTTAAGGCGTTTACTCCATCAGAAGTCCATGATGCTCATCCACTAACATCAGATGAGTTGTTTGAGCTGACCTGTCATCACAGCTCCCGAGCTAGCGTATCTAATTCCGCTTAAGCCGGCGCTAGGGACTGTGTGGATACTTCATAGTCTCAACATGAACAGCTGCAAATAAAAGCGCGGCTGAGATACTAAGGCTACGTCCAAGAATCCACCGTATTCTCGGGTCTGAATGTTGGGTTTCGACGATTACTTTCCTGTAGAGTCATATGGTTGCTTTTTATTCGCCAGACGTCGTCAATCTTTCCCATCACTTACATATCGCTTCAATTTAGTCGTATCGATAGTCAACTATTCGATGTGAAAGCAGGTTGGAGGCTGTGGTAGCAAAACAGAGTATTATATCGATGGAAACTGTATGTACTGTATGCAAAGATTTTGAAAGATTTTATTGCGATCGAAACGTGAACAAACCCACATATTTCAACGTTCTTTATGCACCCTGCTTATTTCAACATCTACAAGGGAACGGCAAGTTGCATTGTTCCCAAGTAATTTTGTTTCTGTCATCTATATTGTTCTGAAGTTGTGACTAGTCATGAAACAAAATTGTATCAGTTGTAAATTGTGTTTTAGCTGCTATTGAAACTTAAATTAAAAGTTTCACTATGACAATTAACTGCCCAATGACGATGACCGACCGCCTACAGTGGTGCGACCACCAACAATGCGATGACATGGAAATGAATAGTCCATATTCTAGTAGTTTTGTAATCGTCTCTGTGTGTTTGTTTATTTTTTATTTCTCCGTTCCGTGCGATCACAGTTTGTTATGATAATGCTAGATCACTGTGGGTAACCTAAAAGAAAAAGTTCAAACGGGTACTTATTGTATTAGCGTCATCATTGAAATGTGTTTAGGTTACTGTCAAAGGGGGTCCCAGAGAGTAGGGAAGATACACAGCAGTTAACGCCCACTAGGAGCCGGGTGTATGAATTTTGTCCAGAAAGTACGACCACTGCTTCAGTGGAAAGTCGTGAAGTTTTACTAGGAGTTGTTGGTGGACGAGAACTTGAATGTTACTTTACCAGGGGTAAGATTATCTGTCCTCGAAATATATGTTCCGTCTGGTATAAGAGGTAGATCCAAGATAGGGGAGGGAGACAAAGGACATATCCCCGTCCGAACGACTAGATTAGGCTTATCCACTATATGACAATATTATTATAATATCTTTGATCGGAAGAAGAAATGATGATATTGATTGTTCGTTTCTGTTTCGTTATTTTCCGTATTTCATGTCTTTGTGAACAGTCTGAATTCTGTCATCATCAGTATCATCGAAGCATGTCCGGATGGCTAAAGTGATAATCAGAGGTTACTAACTTATCCGGTTCATTATACCATGCTCATATTTAAAGGGACTACCTCGGGGAAGGATTTCGTGATTGGTTCTCCTTCCTCTGGAGCTTTTGTCTTTGAAAACGGATTCAAAGACGATCAAGGAGTTGGGCGTCGTCAATTTTTTATTCCAACACTAGCATATCGCCCCAATTGACTAGAAACAACCCCCAAACTGGGTTACCTCCCCTTACGCTATGTCGATCGATCCTGCCTTTTGTCACTTTCGAAGTGCGTGAGAAACATCTTGACATTCTCCGCACAGTGCGTCTTCACCAAGCCATGTAGCCTTCGACGGAGATTGAAAGTGTGAGATTCTCCGCTCGGCTCTTTATCGCAACATGATTAATTGGCCAATGACCTTGATCATAATCAAGGGTGCACGGGTGAAAATCCACGACGTTGAAAAGCTCCATTGTGAGCTGGCGGCTTCCTTATGTCCATGTAGACAGCTTCAATATTTTCACTTAACCTGCTTGAGGGTTAAAGATCACTCCTCAAGAGTAACCCATTGACATGAAATATCGATGAACGTATGAAATAATTGATTTGCATAGTATTCTAGATGGGGTTGAATTCAAAGGAGTTTGATTTATATTGTACCCGGTATGCTTGTCAATGACAAATCTTACCCGAAAACGACGGGAGCAGGGTCACTAACACGGCCCAGAATGATTGTCAAACAGTTCCAGGGATTGCAATTGATTTGAAATTCTCCATACACACGCGAGAATAGTGACAATTGCATGTCATAAGGTGGGGCTGATTGATAGCTGTCTTGCGGCCTGTTTCGTTCCTTGTTTTATGAACGGAGGTGAGAGAATACTGGGTAGAACACTGACTGTTGACAGTGTAGATAATTCCCCATTATGCGTTCTACTGCACAAGCATGGTATTCCGTATCACTAAACGCCGGTTATTATTTTGTGGATTCAATCACCATAGAACTCCCTCGCGGACTTGTAGCATATATAAATTCTGGCACTAAACTTTCGACAAAACTCCTGAGGGTATTTAGGGAATATTCATTGATGATATAATCATATCTTGCCGTACCGGTGAACCGATATTGAGTTGATCAATACTATTATTCAACGCAGATCTATGTTCCATGCTGAACCAGGAGTTGCCTCCCTTATTATTCGACCAGTGTTGGGATTTCTTAGTTCTGTGGAAGCCGTTTGTAGCAGCCACTATGCGAAGACCATAAAGTACTAACCAGCGGTAATCGTTTCGTATTTATTATGGTCGATATATATACTCGCGAGCGTGCAGTCCTGAAGTAAATATAATCTGGCAATGGAAATGTATGCCACCGAGAGTTAATGCTGAGTTATTATCCTGCCTACCGCCTTCCCCGCCGTAACCAACAAACGGGAATATATGGAAATACTGTGACTTCGTCCATATGCCCCACCATCCTGACTTGACTATGCTACAATTATATCACCATAGATTTGGCCATCCGATTGATATTGTGTTTTGTTGATTGCTCAGTCATGTTGGCATCAAAGGAAAGACTGAAGCTGTTGAAATGATTAAGGCAACCTTGGATAATGAGGTTCATCCTGTTGCAATCCAGTATAGCAATTTCAGGCCCTGTATCTGTGTTTATGTGAGAAATTGTTTCAAGGGTTATGGGATGCTGAGCATTTCAAATCAATTTGGCAACACAATATATCAACAGCATATAGGTATTCCAATGGGTACTAATTGCGCACCCCTGTTGGCTGACCTGTATCTGTTCTCTTATGAATATGACTATATGCAGGCGCTTTCAAAAACCGATCCATTCAAAGCCCGTTCCTTCTCATTCACCAAACGCTATATAGACGACCTTCTCGCTGTGGATAATCGCTATATAATTGACGCAGTGAAGGATATATATCCACCTTCACTGGATCTGAAGGAAACTACAGATAGCCCTACAGGCACATCATATTTAGATCTATATCTCTACAAAAATGAAGCGGGCATTCTCTCTTGTCGACTTTATGACAAAAGAGATGATTACAATTTCGACATCGTAAACTATCCCTTTCTGGACAGTAATATTCCAGTGGGACCTGCATATGGCGTATACATATCTCGCCTAGTAGCATTTGCTAGATCCTGTGTTAAATGTGACGATTTTAATCAACGTCAGAAAACATTGTTGCAGAAACTTATAAAACAGGGCTATTCCACCAAGCGCCTCCACTCAAAGTTTCTCAAATTTGGCGATACATATCGCATGCTGATAGCAAAATACGAACGTAGCGTGCAAGATCTATGGCGTTACGTTTCGTAACTTGTGTCTAATTCCGCTCAACCCGGGGCTAGGGGCCGTATGAACCCATGTACTTCAAGATCCTCATGGTGCTCATATGAACAGTCACAATCAAAGCGTGATTGAGATACACCAATCTCTAGATAACGACTTTAGAACGATTATTATGGATTAAGAATACTGATCAGCGATACGGATTTTATATTTTTGGAACATCATGGTGTCTTGTCGGCATCATTGAAAACTGTTGACCGCTTCTCTCTTGCAGGAAACTAGCCTATGTTTATGTATACTATGATTGTCTTTTTTGAATTTGGTGCTAATACTGTTATATGGATATGGAATAGGTCTTTGGATTATGGACGCGGATATTCTTTAATGGACGACGGCTGAATTATGAATGACGGACTAGACACTTGTATATTAAACAATCTTCATGAGTTAAAAAAATACCCTCCGGCTACACTCGTCTGAGCAGCCAGAAACGTTTCGAATCGAGTCCTCACCAGGCGCCGTAGGATCGGCCATATAGGATTAACTCACAAACATTTACCAAAACGAAGAACCAGTCTCTAGGTGTATTCCATGTCACTGCACGAGGATCTTAAAGAGAAACATATTTTGATTGGCTGATAGATTTTAAGGTTGCAAGAGATTCTTTTCGTCGAGCAGCTAGTATTGAAAATCTTCTTGGAGGTTAAAGATCACTCTTCGAGAGTAACCCTTTCTTATGGAATATCGATGAACCTATGAAATAGTTGATTTGCATAGTATTCTGGTTGGGGTGGAATTCTAAACAGTTTGATCTATATTGTACCCGGTGTGCTTGTCAATGGCAAATCATCCCAGAAGACGACGGAAGCAGGGTGACTAAAACGGCCCAGAATGATGGTCAATCTGTTCCAGGTGTTGCTATTGATTTGAAATTCTGTATACACACGCGAGAAATGTGACACAGTGGTGTTGATTGATAGCTGTCTTGGGGTCTCTTTACTTCCTTGTTTTATGAACGGAGGCCAGACAATACTTGGTGAACACTCACTGTTGGCAGCTTAGGGAATTATATGTTCCGCTGCACAGGCCTGTTATTCACATGTCACTAAACGTTATTATTTTGTGGATTCCATCGTCCTAGAACTCCCTCGCGGATTTGTAGTACATATAAATTCTGGCACTAAACTTTCGCCAACACTCCTGAAGGGATTTCATCGATGACAATTTTGTATCTGCCTTACAACCATACACAGGAACGAATCAGTTTGGAACAATACATAAATAGCAATAGCCTGTGAGTTGTTTCAGATTTTGTACGCGATACTACGTTTCCAGCGACTTGGTTCTTCATTCGTATGAATATGGTGCAGGTTCATTCGATTAACAGATTGAAAGTAGGTTGTAGGTTGAGGTAGCTTAAAGGCATTGAAACGAGGTAAACACGTTCGAATTACATACGAATTTCATGTACGGTGGAGAAATCGTGTATGTTTTTATTCAGCTTAAGAAGAGAACAAACTACAACGTTTTTTATGCACAAAGCTTACTGAACCAGCCACGAGTTGTTTGTAAGTAAGCTTTCTTGATGTCGTATTGATTTGGAATTGTTACTATACATAGAATTAAACTTAGCATAAAAAGTTATCTAAGGCAATAACTGTTCACTGTAACAGTTCGTCCTCCAAAAATAAACTGCAATGCAAACGAACAGTCCATACCATGATAACATCTCTCAAAATCCCAAAGATATATATTATTATATTAATTTATGGATTCATTCCGGTGCTTCATGCAATGCGCAATGTCTACGGGTATCCGGTGGTAAGGGCCTGTACTCAATATACTGATTGTGGTGGATTCCCCACTACTCAAGACGGTTAAATAAGTTCGATCCAGTGTCGGTCTGGGCTTTACAGAATATAAGACCAATCGACTATAGTTGAATGTTCAGAGTTGATTACACGGTGTTTACTCTCCTCCAGCAATAACAGTATAGAGCAATACAGTTCGAACATAAAACATAACCAACCGTCTCCCGAGCCAAGATATTAAATGACTGACTACAATGAATTTGTTCCAAGGTTTTATAGTATATAATAAAAAAAACTGTTGACATGACATGATAACCACAGAAATTGTGAATATTCATGCAAAAGTTCTGTTTTGTATATAGCCAAGACATGATTTTGAATATGATTCAGTCCAGTAAACTCAAGTTATTTCATGCAGTTTTAGAATCATGGAAAGGTAAACTGCGTAGTACACTAGCAAGAATTGCTGACTTTGACAGATCATTCCGATTTATTATTTCACGTATTTCGTTTTAAGCTGTCGCAATCCTGTTGACACAAGGAATGATTATACCACCATCTTGTAGTTCCTCCTCTTGTCGGAATACTCGTTCGTTGAAATTGAAAGGCAATTAAGGTTTTAGCACTGACCTGACATGATGGATATGTAGGAGCAGTCTCAGAGCAGTTTCTTATTTTCGCTTCATCAATGGAAGTCTGGTTTGAAATATTGATGATTTTCTCGCTGGTATCGTCTCATCTTCTCGACTTTAAATTGCTACCATTTGTTCCTATAAAGCTGTTATTTGGATGTATATCTCACCTCTGCCGTCCCATGTAAATGCTGTATTCTTCACTGATTGACTAGTGATGAGGATTGAATTCATTATTAGAATATATAATCGAGACCAGATTGACCATGCATTTATTATTAAAACTGTATCGATAATACTTTTCTGGCTTATTCGTCATCTCAATTTCCCGAATAATGGCACCCCTTTCAGTCTTTTCGATGAGCAGATTAAGGGCGAGTTGTAAATCACTCTCCTGAAATGCTTTGGGGGAGCTGTCGCTCTCCTTGTCAATTGCTCGCCCAAAACACTACTGGGAGAGCTATCGCTCTGCTGGGACGAACTTTTTTTTTCAAATTTTCTGTTCAACTATTACTAGTATAATTTAAATGGAATATATTTATCAGTTTTATGTAATTTTCAGTTTTTTAATTAATTTCTAATGTACATGTATGTAAATTATTCTAAATATTTTCAACTTGGTATATACTATTTTTCGTCTGCTTCGCAATGATGGCATTGTTTATTTTAGAATATACAATTCAATTCAAATCTATTTACCGGGTTCATCTTTCTCGGACCCAGAATGAACAAGAATGGATATTCCATGGACCTTCCCTTCAAGGTGCCTCAAGATATTACTCTTCGTTACGGAATTGGTAATACCCTCTACATAGCTGTCAAATGCTTTTTTGGCCGCCCCGCGGAGATTAGGATGCCCGGAGATCTTGTCTTTATACCGTGCACACAGCTTGCACCAGACGAATGTGACGTACTGCCGACCATCCCTCTCCTCGGTTGTAAAACCGATGTGTTGTTGAACGGCTGTTCCCCAGTTGTTGAAAGTTTTCAACTCCACTTTATTTCCTTTCGGAATGCCTGCCATCGCTAAAGAGACGATACAAGAAATGTTCAACAGGATTATCGCTCGAGCAAAAGACGGAAGCTGCATGTCACGTACGCCGATCTCCAGCAGCTCTCGTCGGTACAAATTGCCCGCCCAGAGAAACACGTGCTCGCTGATTTCCCTGTAACAGATGATGAACCAATGATCGTGCTCGTTGTGTCTTAATAAGCCAATCACGCATCACTTTGCAAAAGGTGTTTGGTCAGGACGTTCGCGTTATGCGCATGTCAAAAGTTAGTCAAGTTTATTTCCGCTTTCTGTTTGAGTTTTCTTCGGAGGTACTCGTTCAAAATTAAAGTTTTACGGGAGGCGATTCTATTGTTTTATGATACCATTTTAGCTGGATTTCGTTACAATTATGGGCGAGTGATAAATCGGTCGCCTGGAGGTCTTTGGGCGTGTGTGGGCGCGAGCGCGAGCGATCGCTCGCCCTTCCTCGCAGAGACTGCCTTTGTAAGCTGGTTCTTTGATAGACATGTTGACGTCGGCGTATATAACACCAGGCTATTCTGTGGCTAACAACTCCTTTATTTCTGCGGAGCTGACCTTTCGTTGGAAATACTTCCAAGTTTTTTCAAAGCTAATAAACAACAGCGCAGTGTTAACTATCAAGTTTGTTTACGTTGTTCTTACTGGAACCGGTTTTAACTGCGATCAATGTATGTATTAAATAGAATGTTAAGAGATGAAGTACCAGCAGTCTCTAATGGTTTCCTATTGATTATGTTCGATATACTCTCGATCTTGAACCATGAAGTAAATACAATCTTCCATCGATATCATATGATGTGTTTTAGATGTCCAGATTGTTCGAATGAACCGTCACAACGCGTAGCTGAGATAACTAATCCTGAAACGACTTGAAAACTTGGATAAAGTATATAGAACATCATGTTGTCTTGCTGGCATCACTGATTAATTGACCAATGACCTTGATCATAATCGAGGATGCGCGGGGGAAAATCGACATTGAAAAGCTCCATTGTGAGCTGGCGGCTTCCTTATGTCCTTGTAGACAGCTTCAATATTTTCACTTAACGCTCCGTACGCCATGGGAACAAATCTGCTTGGGGGTTAAAGATCAGTTCGCAAGAGTAACCCTTTGACATGAAATATCGATGAACGTATGAAATAATTGATTTGCATAGTATTCTGGATGGGGTGGAATTCAAAGAAGTTTGATTTTATATTGTATCCGGTATGCTTGTCAATGACAAATCTTACCCGAAAACGACGGGAGCAGGGTCACTAACACGGCCCAGAATGATTGTCAAACAGTTCCAGGGATTGCAATTCTCCATACACACGCGAGAATAGTGACAATTGCATGTCATAAGGTGGGGCTGATTGATAGCTGTCTTGGGGCCTGTTTCGTTCCTTGTTTTATGAACGGAGGTGAGAGAATACTGGGTAGAACACTGACTGTTGACAGTGTAGATAATTCCCCATTATGCGTTCTACTGCACAAGCATGGTATTCCGTATCACTAAACGCCGGTTATTATTTTGTGGATTCAATCACCATAGAACTCCCTCGCGGACTTGTAGCATATATAAATTCTGGCACTAAACTTTCGACAAAACTCCTGAAGGGATTTAGGGAATATTCATTGATGATATAATCATATCTTGCCGTACCGGTGAACCGATATTGAGTTGATCAATACTATTATTCAACGCAGATCTATGTTCCATGCTGAACCAGGAGTTGCCTCCCTTATTATTCGACCAGTGTTGGGATTTCTTAGTTCTGTGGAAGCCGTTTGTAGCAGCCACTATGCGAAGACCATAAAGTACTAACCAGCGGTAATCGTTTCGTATTTATTATGGTCGATATATATACTCGCGAGCGTGCAGTCCTGAAGTAAATATAATCTGGCAATGGAAATGTATGCCACCGAGAGTTAATGCTGAGTTATTATCCTGCCTACCGCCTTCCCCGCCGTAACCAACAAACGGGAATATATGGAAATACTGTGACTTCGTCCATATGCCCCACCATCTTGACTTTACTATGCTACAATTATATCACCATAGATTTGGTCATCCGATTGATATTGTGTTTTGTTGATTGCTCAGTCATGTTGGCATCAAAGGAAAGACTGAAGCTGTTGAAATGATTAAGGCAACCTTGGATAATGAGGTTCATCCTGTTGCAATCCAGTATAGCAATTCAGGCCCTGTATCTGTGTTTATGTGAGAAATTGTTTCAAGGGTTATGGGATGCTGAGCATTTCAAATCAATTTGGCAACACAATATATCAACAGCATATAGGTATTCCAATGGGTAGTAATTGCGCACCCCTGTTGGCTGACCTGTATCTGTTCTCTTATGAATATGACTATATGCAGGCGCTTTCAAAAACCGATCCATTCAAAGCCCGTTCCTTCTCATTCACCAAACGCTATATAGACGACCTTCTCGCTGTGGATAATCGCTATATAATTGACGCAGTGAAGGATATATATCCACCTTCACTGGATCTGAAGGAAACTACAGATAGCCCTACAGGCACATCATATTTAGATCTATATCTCTACAAAAATGAAGCGGGCATTCTCTCTTGTCGACTTTATGACAAAAGAGATGATTACAATTTCGACATCGTAAACTATCCCTTTCTGGACAGTAATATTCCAGTGGGACCTGCATATGGCGTATACATATCTCGCTTAGTAGCATTTGCTAGATCCTGTGTTAAATGTGACGATTTTAATCAACGTCACAAAACATTGTTGCAGAAACTTATAAAACAGGGCTATTCCTCCAAGCGCCTCCACTCAAAGTTTCTCAAATTTGGCGATACATATCGCATGCTGATAGCAAAATACGAACGTAGCGTGCAAGATCTATGGCGTTACGTTTCGTAACTTGTGTCTAATTCCGCTCAACCCGGGGCTAGGGGCCGTATGAACCCATGTACTTCAAGATCCTCATGGTGCTCATATGAACAGTCACAATCAAAGCGTGATTGAGATACACCAATCTCTAGATAACGACTTTAGAACGATTATTATGGATTAAGAATACTGATCAGCGATACGGATTTTATATTTTTGGAACATCATGGTGTCTTGTCGGCATCATTGAAAACTGTTGACCGCTTCTCTCTTGCAGGAAACTAGCCTATGTTTATGTATACTATGATTGTCTTTTTTGAATTTGGTGCTAATACTGTTATATGGATATGGAATAGGTCTTTGGATTATGGACGCGGATATTCTTTAATGGACGACGGCTGAATTATGAATGACGGACTAGACACTTGTATATTAAACAATCTTCATGAGTTAAAAAAAAACCCTCCGGCTACACTCGTCTGAGCAGCCAGAAACGTTTCGATTCGAGTCCTCACTAGGCGCCGTAGGATCGGCCATGTAGGATTAACTCACAAACATTTACCAAAACGAAGAACCAGTCTCTAGGTGTATTCCATGTCACTGCACGGGGATCTTAAAGAGAAACATATTTTGATTGGCTGATAGATTTTAAGGTTGCAAGAGATTCTTTTCGTCGAGCAGCTAGTATTGAAAATCTTCTTGGAGGTTAAAGATCACTCTTCGAGAGTAACCCTTTCTTATGGAATATCGATGAACCTATGAAATAGTTGATTTGCATAGTATTCTAGTTGGGGTGGAATTCTAAACAGTTTGATCTATATTGTACCCGGTGTGCTTGTCAATGGCAAATCATCCCAGAAGACGACGGAAGCAGGGTGACTAAAACGGCCCAGAATGATGGTCAATCTGTTCCAGGCGTTGCTATTGATTTGAAATTCTGTATACACACGCGAGAAATGTGACACAGTGGTGTTGATTGATAGCTGTCTTGGGGTCTCTTTACTTCCTTGTTTTATGAACGGAGGCCAGACAATACTGGGTGAACACTCACTGTTGGCAGCTTAGGGAATTATATGTTCCGCTGCACAGGCCTGTTATTCACATGTCACTAAACGTTATTATTTTGTGGATTCCATCGTCCTAGAACTCCCTCGCGGATTTGTAGTACATATAAATTCTGGCACTAAACTTTCGCCAATACTCCTGAAGGGATTTCATCGATGACAATTTTGTATCTGCCTTACAACCATACACAGGAACGAATCAGTTTGGAACAATACAGAAATAGCAATAGCCTGTGAGTTGGTTCAGATTTTGTACGCGATACTACGTTTCCAGCGACTTGGTTCTTCATTCGTATGAATATGGTGTAGGTTCATTCGATTAACAGATTGAAAGTAGGTTGTAGGTTGAGGTAGCTTAAAGGCATTGAAACGAGGTAAACACGTTCGAATTACATACGAATTTCATGTACGGTGGAGAAATCGTGTATGTTTTTATTCAGCTTAAGAAGAGAACAAACTACAACGTTTTTTATGCACAAAGCTTACTGAACCAGCCACGAGTTGTTTGTAAGTAAGCTTTCTTGCTGTCGTATTGATTTGGAATTGTTACTATACATAGAATTAAACTTAGCATAAAAAGTTAACAGTTCGTCCTCCAAAAATAAACTGCAATGCAAACGAACAGTCCATACCATGATAACATCTCTCAAAATCCCAAAGATATATATTATTATATTAATTTATGGATTCATTCCGGTGCTTCATGCAATGCGCAATGTTTACGGGTATCCGGTGGTAAGGGCCTGTACTCAATATACTGATTGTGGTGGATTCCCCACTACTCAAGACGGTTAAATAAGTTCGACCCAGTGTCCGTCTGGAATATAAGACCAAACGACGATAGTTGAATATTCAGAGTTGATTACACGTTGTTTACTCTCCTCCAACAATACCAGTATAGAGCAATACAGTTCGAACATAAAACATAACCAACCGTCTCCCGAGTCAAGATATTAAATGACTGAATACAATGAATTTGTTCCAAGGTTTTAAAGTATACAATAAAAAACTGTTGAAATGACATGATAACCACACAAATTGTGATTATTCATGCAAAAGTTCTGTTTTGTATATAGTCAAGACATGATTTTGAATATGATTCAGTCCACTAAACTCAAGTTATTTCATGTAGTTATAGAATCATAGAAAGGTGAAATGCGTAGTACACTAGCTACAAAGCAGAACAGAAATATTGTAGGATACAAGAAATTTCACCTCTTGACCAGATCAGCTGGACGGTCAGTTTACTGTCCATGTTAAAAGTTAAGCTAATATGCATGCCTTCTTTTCATAGAAATTACAGTAATATAAACAGGCACACACTATGTTGAATACCAACGATCTAATAAATATAAAAATTGTTCAATCACTTCAGTTTTAACATTCCATAGAAGACCTAGTACGAAGACAGATGTAACATCCCTAGTGACGTCATAATTTCACAGCAAGAATTGCCGACTTTGAAATTTCATTCCGATTTCTTACTTCACTTATTTCGTTTTAAGCTGTCGAAATCCTGTTGACATAAGGGACGACTATACCACCATCATGTAGTTCCTTCTCTTGTCGAAATTCTCGTTCGTTGAAAGAAATTGAAAGGCAATCAAGGTTTAAGCACTGACCTGCCATGATGGATATGTAGAAGCAGTCTCAGAGCAGTTTCTTATTTTCGCTTCATCAATGAAAGTCTAGTTTGAAATATTGATGATTTTCTCGCTGTTATCGTCTCATCTCCTCGACTTTAAATTGCTACCATTTGTTCCTATAGAGCTGTTATTTGGATGTATATCTCACCTCTGCCGTCCCATGTAAATGCTGTATTCTTCACTGATTGACTAGTGATGAGGATTGAATTCATTATTAGAATATATAATCGAGACCAGATTGACCATGCATTTATTATTAAAACTGTATCGATAATACTTTTCTGGCTTATTCGTCATCTCAATTTCCCGAATAATGGCACCCCTTTGTAAGCTGGTTCTTTGATAGACATGTTGACGTCGGCGTATATAACACCAGGCTATTCTGTGGCTAACAACTCCTTTATTTCTGCGGAGCTGACCTTTCGTTGGAGATACTTCCAACTTTTTCAAAGCTAATAAACAACAGCGCAGTGTTAACTATCAAGTTTGTTTACGTTGTTCTTACTGGAACCGGTTTTAACTGCGATCAATGTATGTATTAAATAGAATGTTAAGAGATGAAGTACCAACAGTCTCTAATGGTTTCCTATTGATTATGTTCGATATACTCTCGATCTTGAACCATGAAGTAAATACAATCTTCCATCGATATCATATGATGTGTTTTAGATGTCCAGATTGTTCGAATGAACCGTCACAACGCGTGGCTGAGATAACTAATCCTGAAACGACTTGAAAACTTGGATAAAGTATATAGAACATCATGTTGTCTTGCTGGCATCACTGATTAATTGACCAATGACCTTGATCATAATCGAGGATGCGCGGGGGAAAATCGACAGTGAAAAGCTCCATTGTGAGCTGGCGGCTTCCTTATGTCCTTGTAGACAGCTTCAATATTTTCACTTAACGCTCCGTACGCCATGGAAACAAATCTGCTTGGGGGTTAAAGATCACTTCGCAAGAGTAACCCTTTGACATGAAATATCGATGAACGTATGAAATAATTGATTTGCATAGTATTCTGGATGGGGTGGAATTCAAAGAAGTTTGATTTTATATTGTATCCGGTATGCTTGTCAATGACAAATCTTACCCGAAAACGACGGGAGCAGGGTCACTAACACGGCCCAGAATGATTGTCAAACAGTTCCAGGGATTGCAATTGATTTGAAATTCTCCATACACACGCGAGAATAGTGACAATTGCATGTCATAAGGTGGGGCTGAATGATAGCTGTCTTGGGGCCTGTTTCGTTCCTTGTTTTATGAAAGGAGGTGAGAGAATACTGGGTAGAACACTGACTGTTGACAGTGTAGATAATTCCCCATTATGCGTTCTACTGCACAAGCATGGTATCCCGTATCACTAAACGCCGGTTATTATTTTGTGGATTCAATCACCATAGAACTCCCTCGCGGACTTGTAGCATATATAAATTCTGGCACTAAACTTTCGACAAAACTCCTGAAGGGATTTAGGGAATATTCATTGATGATATAATCATATCTTGCCGTACCGGTGAACCGATATTGAGTTGATCAATACTATTATTCAACGCAGATCTATGTTCCATGCTGAACCAGGAGTTGCCTCCCTTATTATTCGACCAGTGTTGGGATTTCTTAGTTCTGTGGAAGCCGTTTGTAGCAGCCACTATGCGAAGACCATAAAGTACTAACCAGCGGTAATCGTTTCGTATTTATTATGGTCGATATATATACTCGCGAGCGTGCAGTCCTGAAGTAAATATAATCTGGCAATGGAAATGTATGCCACCGAGAGTTAATGCTGAGTTATTATCCTGCCTACCGCCTTCCCCGCCGTAACCAACAAACAGGAATATATGGAAATACTGTGACTTCGTCCATATGCCCCACCATCCTGACTTGACTATGCTACAATTATATCACCATAGATTTGGTCATCCGATTGATATTGTGTTTTGTTGATTGCTCAGTCATGTTGGCATCAAAGGAAAGACTGAAGCTGTTGAAATGATTAAGGCAACCTTGGATAATGAGGTTCATCCTGTTGCAATCCAGTATAGCAATTTCAGGCCCTGTATCTGTGTTTATGTGAGAAATTGTTTCAAGGGTTATGGGATGCTGAGCATTTCAAATCAATTTGGCAACACAATATATCAACAGCATATAGGTATTCCAATGGGTACTAATTGCGCACCCCTGTTGGCTGACCTGTATCTGTTCTCTTATGAATATGACTATATGCAGGCGCTTTCAAAAACCGATCCATTCAAAGCCCGTTCCTTCTCATTCACCAAACGCTATATAGACGACCTTCTCGCTGTGGATAATCGCTATATAATTGACGCAGTGAAGGATATATATCCACCTTCACTGGATCTGAAGGAAACTACAGATAGCCCTACAGGCACATCATATTTAGATCTATATCTCTACAAAAATGAAGCGGGCATTCTCTCTTGTCGACTTTATGACAAAAGAGATGATTACAATTTCGACATCGTAAACTATCCCTTTCTGGACAGTAATATTCCAGTGGGGCCTGCATATGGCGTATACATATCTCGCCTAGTAGCATTTGCTAGATCCTGTGTTAATTGTGACGATTTCAATCAACGTCACAAAACATTGTTGCAGAAACTTATAAAACAGGGCTATTCCTCCAAGCGCCTCCACTCAAAGTTTCTCAAATTTGGCGATACATATCGCATGCTGATAGCAAAATACGAACGTAGCGTGCAAGATCTATGGCGTTACGTTTCGTAACTTGTGTCTAATTCCGCTCAACCCGGGGCTAGGGGCCGTATGAACCCATGTACTTCAAGATCCTCATGGTGCTCATATGAACAGGCACAATCAAAGCGTGATTGAGATACACCATTCTCTAGATAACGACTTTAGAACGATTATTATGGATTAAGAATACTGATCAGCGATACGGATTTTATATTTTTGGAACATCATGGTGTCTTGTCGGCATCATTGAAAACTGTTGACCGCTTCTCTCTTGCAGGAAACTAGCCTATGTTTATGTATAGTATGATTGTCTTTTTTTGAATTTGGTGCTAATACTGTTATATGGATATGGAATAGGTCTTTGGATTATGGACGCGGATATTCTTTAATGGACGACGGCTGAATTATGAATGACGGACTAGACACTTGTATATTAAACAATCTTCATGAGTTAAAAAAAAACCCCTCCGGCTACACTCGTCTGAGCAGCCAGAAACGTTTCGATTCGAGTCCTCACCAGGCGCCGTAGGATCGGCCATATAGGATTAACTCACAAACATTTACCAAAACGAAGAACCAGTCTCTATGTGTATTCCATGTCACTGCACGAGGATCTTAAAGAGAAACATATTTTGATTGGCTGATAGATTTTAAGGTTGCAAGAGATTCTTTTCGTCGAGCAGCTAGTATTGAAAATCTTCTTGGAGGTTAAAGATCACTCTTCGAGAGTAACCCTTTCTTATGGAATATTGAATATTCCAGTGGGACCTGCATATGGCGTATACATATCTCGCCTAGTAGCATTTGCTAGATCCTGTGTTAATTGTGACGATTTCAATCAACGTCACAAAACATTGTTGCAGAAACTTATAAAACAGGGCTATTCCTCCAAGCGCCTCCACTCAAAGTTTATCAAATTTGGCGATACATATCGCATGCTGATAGCAAAATACGAACGTAGCGTGCAAGATCTATGGCGTTACGTTTCGTAACTTGTGTCTAATTCCGCTCAACCCGGGGCTAGGGGCCGTATGAACCCATGTACTTCAAGATCCTCATGGTGCTCATATGAACAGTCACAATCAAAGCGTGATTGAGATACACCATTCTCTAGATAACGACTTTAGAACGATTATTATGGATTAAGAATACTGATCAGCGATACGGATTTTATATTTTTGGAACATCATGGTGTCTTGTCGGCATCATTGAACACTGTTGACCGCTTCTCTCTTGCAGGAAACTAGCCTATGTTTATGTATACTATGATTGTCTTTTTTGAATTTGGTGCTAATACTGTTATATGGATATGGAATAGGTCTTTGGATTATGGACGCGGATATTCTTTAATGGACGACGGCTGAATTATGAATGACGGACTAGACACTTGTATATTAAACAATCTTCATGAGTTAAAAAAAAACCCTCCGGCTACACTCGTCTGAGCAGCCAGAAACGTTTCGATTCGAGTCCTCACCAGGCGCCCTAGGATCGGCCATATAGGATTAACTCACAAACATTTACCAAAACGAAGAACCAGTCTCTAGGTGTATTCCATGTCACTGCACGAGGATCTTAAAGAGAAACATATTTTGATTGGCTGATAGATTTTAAGGTTGCAAGAGATTCTTTTCGTCGAGCAGCTAGTATTGAAAATCTTCTTGGAGGTTAAAGATCACTCTTCGAGAGTAACCCTTTCTTATGGAATATCGATGAACCTATGAAATAGTTGATTTGCATAGTATTCTGGTTGGGGTGGAATTCTAAACAGTTTGATCTATATTGTACCCGGTGTGCTTGTCAATGGCAAATCATCCCAGAAGACGACGGAAGCAGGGTGACTAAAACGGCCCAGAATGATGGTCAATCTGTTCCAGGTGTTGCTATTGATTTGAAATTCTGTATACACACGCGAGAAATGTGACACAGTGGTGTTGATTGATAGCTGTCTTGGGGTCTCTTTACTTCCTTGTTTTATGAACGGAGGCCAGACAATACTGGGTGAACACTCACTGTTGGCAGCTTAGGGAATTATATGTTCCGCTGCACAGGCCTGTTATTCACATGTCACTAAACGTTATTATTTTGTGGATTCCATCGTCCTAGAACTCCCTCGCGGATTTGTAGTACATATAAATTCTGGCACTAAACTTTCGCCAATACTCCTGAAGGGATTTCATCGATGACAATTTTGTATCTGCCTTACAACCATACACAGGAACGAATCAGTTTGGAACAATACAGAAATAGCAATAGCCTGTGAGTTGGTTCAGATTTTGTACGCGATACTACGTTTCCAGCGACTTGGTTCTTCATTCGTATGAATATGGTGTAGGTTCATTCGATTAACAGATTGAAAGTAGGTTGTAGGTTGAGGTAGCTTAAAGGCATTGAAACGAGGTAAACACGTTCGAATTACATACGAATTTCATGTACGGTGGAGAAATCGTGTATGTTTTTATTCAGCTTAAGAAGAGAACAAACTACAACGTTTTTTATGCACAAAGCTTACTGAACCAGCCACGAGTTGTTTGTAAGTAAGCTTTCTTGCTGTCGTATTGATTTGGAATTGTTACTATACATAGAATTAAACTTAGCATAAAAAGTTATCTAAGGCAATAACTGTTCACTGTAACAGTTCGTCCTCCAAAAATAAACTGCAATGCAAACGAACAGTCCATACCATGATAACATCTCTCAAAATCCCAAAGATATATATTATTATATTAATTTATGGATTCATTCCGGTGCTTCATGCAATGCGCAATGTCTACGGGTATCCGGTGGTAAGGGCCTGTACTCAATATACTGATTGTGGTGGATTCCCCACTACTCAAGACGGTTAAATAAGTTCGATCCAGTGTCGGTCTGGGCTTTACAGAATATAAGACCAATCGACTATAGTTGAATGTTCAGAGTTGATTACACGGTGTTTACTCTCCTCCAGCAATAACAGTATAGAGCAATACAGTTCGAACATAAAACATAACCAACCGTCTCCCGAGCCAAGATATTAAATGACTGACTACAATGAATTTGTTCCAAGGTTTTATAGTATATAATAAAAAAAAACTGTTGACATGACATGATAACCACAGAAATTGTGAATATTCATGCAAAAGTTCTGTTTTGTATATAGCCAAGACATGATTTTGAATATGATTCAGTCCAGTAAACTCAAGTTATTTCATGCAGTTTTAGAATCATGGAAAGGTAAACTGCGTAGTACACTAGCAAGAATTGCTGACTTTGACAGATCATTCCGATTTATTATTTCACGTATTTCGTTTTAAGCTGTCGCAATCCTGTTGACACAAGGAATGATTATACCACCATCTTGTAGTTCCTCCTCTTGTCGGAATACTCGTTCGTTGAAATTGAAAGGCAATTAAGGTTTTAGCACTGACCTGACATGATGGATATGTAGGAGCAGTCTCAGAGCAGTTTCTTATTTTCGCTTCATCAATGAAAGTCTAGTTTGAAATATTGATGATTTTCTCGCTGGTATCGTCTCATCTTCTCCACTTTAAATTGCTATCATTTGTTCCTATAAAACTGTTATTTGTATGTATACCTCACCTCTGTCATCCCATGTAAATGCTGTATTCTTCACTGATTGACTAGGGCTGTGGATTGAATTCATTATTAGAATATATAATCGAGACCAGATTGACCATGCATTTATTATTAACACTGTATCGATAATACTTTTGTGGCTTATTCGTCATCTCAATTTCCCGAATAATGGCACCCCTTTGTAAGCTGGAGCAACTATCAAGTTGCTTTGATAGACATTCAGACGTCGGCGTATATAACATCAGGCTATTCTATGGAGCTGACCTTTCGTCGGAGATACTTCCAATTTTTCAAAGCTAATAAACAACAGCGTAGTGTTAACTATCAAGTTTGTTTACGTTGTGCTTACTGTAACCGGTTTTAACTGCGATCAATGTATGTATTAAATAGAATGTTAAGAGATGAAGTACCAACACTCTCTAATGGTTTCCTATTGATTATGTTCGATATACTCTCGATCTTGTAACCATGAAGTAAATACAATCTTCCATCGATATCATATGATGTGTTTTACACGTCCAGGTTGTTCGAATGAACCGTCACAACCCGTGGCTGAGATAAATAATCCTGAAACGACTTGAAAACTTGGATAAAGTTTATAGAACATCATGTTGTCTTGCTGGCATCACTAAAAACTGTAGACCGTATCTTTCTTGTAGGAAACCATCTTGTGTTTTATTTAATACACTGATGGAATAGGTTCTAACTTATACGAGACAGGTCTTTCGATTATTGACTCGAAAATTCTTTTATGGACGATGGCTGAATATTGAATGTCGGATCTGACGCTCGCTATGGAGAGTTAACGTTCAATGCCATCGCCAGTGACAATACAACAAGCGGAACACACACGGAAATAATGTGAGTTCGTTCACCTATCCTTGCGGCATTGACTTAAGGTCATTGAGATCGTCTTCCAAGTTTTATTTACGGAATTCCTCTCGTGTGTATTCATCTCCTCTGATACATCTCTTCATGATAGCAGACATAACCAGTATGCATGAAAAATAAGTTGTTGAAAAAGGCCTTGACCCATTCTCAAGATTACAGAGGTAATATTTCATGCTTGATAACACAAATCCCTCCATATGAAATATGAAGAAAGGGATGAAGGCATTGATTGGGTCCGGAGAAGTCATCTTCATTTTATCCAGCCAATTTCTACGTTCCCACTTCGAACTTCCCTTGATATATCTGGACCCCTTCAATGTTCAAATAACTTATAAATAGACACGACACCTCACTGACCTCGAAAACATTTGAAACTCGAAGTGGGTCGCACAAGAGCGTTATTGATTGGCTGACCTAATTAGTGGGCACCATATTAGGAGGAAGGACGCCGCTAATAGAGGATGATGTCACTCTATGTGACTTCACTCGCAATCGATGTGTACGTTCTGATTGGTTCTTCTGTCGTTAGCTGATGAAATTTACACCTCGGATTTTGAACGCTGAAGGGGTCAGATAAATCAAGCAGGTTCGAAGTGGGAACGTAGAAATTGGCTGGATAAAATGAAGATGGGGAAAGTGGTCGAAGTGATCCAAGGATTACTGTTGATGTCAACTTCACCATACAGACGAGGAAACATTTTTTGACAAATGACAATTCCAAGTGACGAAATGAATCTTCTTACATACACACAGTTTAATGATGCTGATTGATAGCTGTCCATCATTTTGTTCTTTCTTGTCCTTGTATGGACGGAGACAGCTTATTAAACCTACGATCCTATGATTTTCAGTTCCGATTTTTGACTCAGTTATCCAATCAAATGAAAGAATTTCCAGTACCCATTTATCTTCTGGCCCTATTATGCAATCTTTCCATTCTGCATTGCGAGTTCATCTGCACATGCATGGCCAACCTGTAACCATCTGGATCATCTATACACCGTAAGACTGACCCTGGGATCGTGTGCATCCATTTTCAGCCTACTTTCTGCAACTGCAAGAGGAAATGTTCAGAAATCAATACCACGTGACTTCGTCAGCCAATCAGCTAAAGTCCACCGACGTAACCCCAACGCTACCCGCCATTTTCGAGTCATGTGATGTCCTATCTGTTCAAAATTACAGATCTACTACACCTCTTGGATGATATGAAAGTTAATCATACCTATATATTTTCTAAGCCCAGGCAATATCTGTTTCCGAAGTTGTATGAAAACCTGCAATTCATCAGATTTCTCGAGTCTGTTCTCTGCCGGATGAAAGCCGAACAGAATACGGTAAAGTACCGGATATCGCTTCTCGATAATGGAGACACACGATTCGCAAGCCATCTTATGGATGGCGAAGTGTACGCAAATAGTGCATGGCAGGCCGAATCAGTGACCGTCCTTATTTTGTTTATCCAATTAGCTTGAATTCCCTCGGCGATATGTAGCACATATTTGAAAGATCGAACAAAACCTTGTAGTATTGCTCTCACGAAAACTCTTAGAGAGATTTGGACGAGGCCTAATCCCATCTGTCTCAAAACAACATATCAGAAACAATCTGTTTCAACACATGGTGTTACACATTCAGTGGCTTGGCGATTTGGCGTGGGATCAGTCCATTATCTGTGAAATGGGGTTGGAGGCACTGTCACAATAAAGCCTTGGAACGTAGGAATATAATACATAACGTTCTAACTATATATAGAAATTGCGCTACATTTTATCTAGTCGGATATTAAATGAAACCACAATAAGTAAAGATACAAATTTCAATCCTCTCTATGTACCAATATTAATGTACCACCTACAGTGGAAGCACTTCTTAGATTGCCCTGAGAAAGCTTGCTACTGGCCTTCACATACTTTTGGAATTGGGTAATATCTAAAACAAGGTTGCGCGGTTTAGCGAAGTTTTGGCCCTCATGAGGTGTGGTGGGAATTGATGAAATATTATAGATATAAGTAAAATTGTTCGATTAGCATGAGTATAACATCTTGCTGTATACTCAGAATAATTACAAGGCACTGAGCTTTATAATTCTGGATTAGCAGGGCTGTGAAATGGTATATTTGTGCAACATTGCTGGATTTGTGGTGAAAACACCTCCCATTTCTCCCTTATAAGAGCCAGAACCGGTGTAAGAGAAGCGGTGGTCCCCAGATATGAGTGTCTGCTTGCTATCATTTAACCCAGCCCGAACACCGACATTTGAAAAGGGTCGCTTGGATATCAGAGTCCGTCCTAGGTAAAACATTGGAGACCGGACATTGACTTCTTTCAAATCGGCATTCGTTCACAATTACCTATTGAATTACCGAGTATTATGCATAAAAGTCTTTGTGATTCTGGGCGATATTCATATGTTCATAGTGAGAAATAGCATACACTTTCACTTCAAAATCACAAATGCACTAAACTACTTTCCAGTCCTGTCATTCGAGAATCATAAGACTCAGTGCCTGGTATACATAGTATACAACGCAAATCCTTCGGGGTTTTTCTTGGCACTGTAACAGAACCTCACATTTGTAGCATCACAAACTGTTGCTGATAATTAGCATTAAAAAATCGATTTTGACGAAAAAATACCGCCAGCAATGAGCCCTCATACGAAGGAGCGGTTCATGCAACCATAAACTTAAACGCAACAAAAAAGCCCCCCGAATAAAAAAGAGAGAAATATACGGTTATAGTATCATAATGGGTGTTCATGCAAGAATAGATGTTGTTGAACTGTATGAATTCCGTCGTCACACGGAACCATCGAACGATGTCGCGGGTAGATAAAGTGATTATTGTATGTTTCTCATTTATCAGATCGAGTATACCATCCCCGTGGGGACTAACTCTAGGACGGATCCAGACCTATCAACCCTCACGCATTCGGCGTGAGACTCACGCATTTGGGATCTGTCTCACGCTCTCACGCAGCTATATCAAAATCTCACGCATCTTGGCATTTTCGTGAAATTATTTCTAAAATAACCAAGAATCCTTCAAAATTGCTCCAGTTTGCAGAAAAAGGAGTCAGTAATTTCAAAATTTTCCTAGACTTGGTTGTAAAGTATCCATTTCTAGCCTCCGTGAAGGATGAAATGTTTAATAGTAGGCTGTTATATGAAACAAAATGCGAAAAATTGTATGAAATGACGCCTCGAAATTCTCATTTTTTCGGGTCTCATATCGCCGGGGCGGATATACTCAAATCTCACGCCTTGGCAAAAGTATAACTTGAGAGGTCTGCGGATCCCATGTTTGGTTCACATAAGTTTCCACTCTTTCCAGAGCTTTCGCCCTTCAGAATGGATTGAAAGACAATCGGGGGATGGTACAATGTATTGACCACAAATGATGGATATGTAGTAGTTTTTGTCGGATTTTCTATGTACATATGGAAATCTAACTATTTCATCAGATTTATAATTCCTTATTCAAATTCTTATCACGAATAACTGGCTATTTTACATGTGCAGTGAAACCTGTGAATACCGACACCCTGGGCAAACCGACCAACCTCTGAATACTGACATTATCCTTGGTCCCAATACTTAAATTTAAAGTATTTTGAACCTTGATAAACCAGAACCCTTTCAAACCCGACACTATGAACTGATCCCAAGCGTGGTCGGTTTACACAAGTTTCACTGTATAATCTACCTCATCCCTGCCACCAACTGTGAATGTTACTCTTGTGACTGAGTACTTTATCTGAATAATAGGCACAGCAGATCTGTGGTCGAAATGGCCATGACCTAGATGAGTATACACTGGATTTGACCTATGTATGACTGATCACGTCGCTCTGTACGATATATAATGCGATCATAATTATGGCAAGCCGTTTTGGTATTTATTCCTTTATTTTTGATATCAAAAATTCTTTTTTTGATATCAAAAATAAATGTGCGCCGTTTTGGTATTTAATCGGATAATTGTTGATATCAAAAATACTATTTTTGATATCAACAATTCTATTTTTGATATCAAAAATTCTTTTTTTGATATCAAAAATAGAATTGTTGATATCAAAAATAGTATTTTTGATATCAAAAATACTATTTTTGATATCAAAAATAAACCGTTTATTTTTGATATCAAAAATTCTTTTTTTGATATCAAAAATACTATTTTTGATATCAAAAATACTATTTTTGATATCAAAAATTCTTTTTTTGATATCAAAAATAAAAGTTTATTTTTGATATCAAAAATACTATTTTGGATATCAAAAATTCTTTTTTTGATATCAAAAATAAATGAATAAATACCAAAACGGCTTGCCATATGGCAAGCCGTTTTGGTATTTATTCCTTTATTCTTGATATCAAAAAAAGAATTTTTGATATCAAAATAAATGTGCGCCGTTTTGGTATTTAATCGGATAATTGTTGATTCTCTCGCCTCCTGTACAGCTGACAATGCATTTTGTACAACATTTCTAACAACAGCGTTAGCCTGAGTTGGGTTACCCGAATCAGCCATTCTCCATTTTTTTTTGGCGCCAAACGACGGGTGTCGGGACTGAGGAGTGAAATTGTATCAATCAATAAACAAGGGGAAAATTTCGATTGAATGATAGCTCTTGAATATCACCCTCGCGAGCCAGTGTATCGATCGATCTATTAGAATCGATACACTGGCTTGGTTAGTTACCCATACTAGTTCTGGACATAAATAGGTCAGGAGGTTTCCCCTAAATCAATCCAATCAGTGAACACGCTAAGCTAACTGATTATGCCAATCCACTGCGAGGTATGAGAGGTGACAGGTTTGGATTTCATCGCGGACCAAAGTGCTTTGATGTTGGGATGAAATCAACATCGGAAGTCCAGCAAAACCCGCAGGCTTGGGATACCGACATGCCAATTCAAAACAAGCGCAGGGGATGAAATGTACGGGATTGTACAATGGAGGAATCGAATCAAGAACTCATTCGAATCACCAAAAATGCCCAGGTAAACCCTCTGCGAGGATTTAGGATTTACCTGGACTTATGAAGATGCTTGAATATATGAACAACCAACGACAGAATTTGTGTAATTTGCATTATGATTTTTATGAGTTATTTTGTATGGTAGCACTTTTTGAGATGAAGCCAAAGATGGAAGATAAATCTTGGTAAGGGAGAGCGCATTATTTCCGTTTTGGCAGGCCCGTAGCCAAGGGGGGGTTTCTGGGTTCGGGCGAACCCCCCTTTGGAAATATTATATACTTTTCTCATATAAATGCCCTTTTCAAACACTGAAGCGAACCCCCTATTTACCCCTTTTCCCATACAGCGAACCCCATGATGTGCCCTTTTGGAGTGAAGGCGAACCACCCCTCGGTAAATCCTGGCTACGGCCCTGTTTGGTGTAAGTGGTCCTCTATTTTTGATATCAAAAATAAACGGTTTATTTTGGATATCAAAAATTCTTTTTTTGATATCAAAAATAGTATTTTTGATATCAAAAAAAGAATTTTTGATATCCAAAATAGTATTTTTGATATCAAAAATAAACTTTTATTTTTGATATCAAAAAAAGAATTTTTGATATCAAAAATACTATTTTGGATATCAAAAATACTATTTTGGATATCAAAAATTCTTTTTTTGATATCAAAAATAAATGAATAAATACCAAAACGGCTTGCCATACATATTGACCTGCCTATCTGGATGGTGTGAGATGTCATCGAATAGAATAATTGCGAACTCAAACAATTCATCCTATCTAGAGAGCTTTCACACGTGAAGATGAATTTAAAGACGATCAGGGGATTGGTAGTGACTTGTAAGAATGGATGTGTGGGAGCGTTCTCAGAGACCTATCTCATTCCTGTCACCCAGTATAAATGGTACTTGACGTGTGTTGCCCTACTTGGTGGTGAATACTCTGTCTGCACTATTTGGTACAGACGAGGATAGCGATTCAATCCGGTTGGAAACTCTTATAACTGCAGAGGGACTTACGGTAACTGGTTGTAACTGGTTACGGTAACTGGTTGTAACTGGTTACGGTAACTGGTTGTAACTGGTTACGGTAACTGGTTGTTACAGCCATCATGTTCTCCACTGAGAAGACCGTTAAGAGATGAAGGACTATCAGGCGTTAATTGTTTCCTATGTCTGAGGGTTCATTCTCTCGATCGCGCAGTTTGGAAGTAAATACACTCTGGTGATCAGTAAATATGCCACCGGAGATTAACGCTGAGTCAATATAGTGCGCATTAATATCTCCATCGCCAGCTACCGCAATCCGGGCAATCTTGACAGCTTTGCATTGTTCCCGAACGAAATTATTCGTCAAATATATGACTATAGAATTATGACTATATCTAGAACAAATTTTATTTGCACAAATGTTTGCTGAAACTTTGCATGAGAAGGTCGCTGTCACAATATACTGTCCATTGTTACAGTAATGTGGCCAACATATCCTGCAAGACTATATGAATAATAATTTTCCTGTATTCGCTGGTATATTACCCAACGTTGCAGACTGTAGCCATGTGTGTCTTAGCTGTAGTACTAATACACTACTAGCTGATATACTAGCCAAGGCATGAAACGTATTATTCAATGTGTTGCAGTGCATTCTGTATACTACCAGACTACAGCTCAGGCAAGTTGGGTGAATATGAGCTACAACGTAGGGTATGTTAATAAATTCGCTGCCATGGAAGCGAACAGTCCATATAATAATGAAAAACATCGGAAAATTCTAACTTGTATGTCTCGGAGCTTCATGCAAGAATGGATAATATTGATATTTCGTTTACTATTCGTTATTTTCCTTATTTCATGCCTCGCTGTACTATTGGAATCCTATAGTCACGAGGAATCGTCAGAAGATATCCCGGGTAGCTACGCTGATTATTGTAGGTTTCTGATTGATCCGGTCCATTATACTATCTTCGTGAGGAGACCAACTCGGGGAAAAAACTCCATGATTTATTCGTACGAGTTCTCTCCTCCCGAGAGCTTTCGTCCGTGAAAGAAGATTTGAAGGCAAAAACAAGGGGGTTGGTAATGATCCGAAATGATGGAAATGGAGTAGCTTTCTCAGATATATTAGACAGATTTTCTGATTTTTCGCTACGTACTGAAGTCTGATTACTTTGGCGCATTTACGATTTTCTCTCGTTTGCCGCAGTATATGAACGTGAGTTGAGTAAATATACTGTCACAATATGATACACGTGGGTAATCATGCATGCATAATTAAAAATGTATCCATAATATTTTGGTGAGCTTAAACGTCAACTAACTTTCTGAAATAATGGCTTTTGGCTTACAAGCTTGGACAGCTATCGAGTTTGTTTGCGTAGTTAACGGTAACCGGTTATAACAACTATCAATTTATACATTAAATTGACCGTTAAGTGATGTACCAATAGGGTTTAATGGCTTCCTGTTGATTATGGTCGATATACTCTCGACCTTTTTGCCCTCATCTAATTACAGTCTACTAATGAAGACTAATGAAGCCTCTGAGAGTTATGCTGTCAAGTCAATGTCGTACCTCATCAGTGACCAACAACCGGGGCACTTGGAAATAATGGATGTCCGCAAATCAGTTATCGTAACCTTGACTTTGTTAATGTTATTAAGGTCAAATTCCAATTTTGAGCGCGGAATGCCTCCCTTGTGTATGTATCTAATGTTTTAACTCTGTATATTGTATAGCAAACATATCCAATAGGACTTGGAAACACGACTAATGGACCGAGGAACTTAAATTTTGCGCGGTGTGTCTTGTCAATGGCAGACGAACTATAAATATAGCAACCTCGCCATCAGGGGTCGCCGTCACTGGGAAATGGCTTTATCCGTAGCTAAGATATGACCGGATGGCTCTGGTATTCAAGATTGTAAATATAGAAAAAGTCAAGCAGGGTTACCAACACGACCGGTGAGATGGTGGAATTGTCCATGGATTAAATGTTGTGCAATTCCCCGTAAACACGAGGAAACTTTCTTTGTCGGAATACAGTGACAATTTCCATTTGGCAAATAAATTTGCCCACTGTGATGATTGATTGCCGTTTTGCCGTCCGTTGTGTCCGTTTCTTGTCGTGTTATGAACGGAGGGGAGTGACTATTGGGCCGAACACTCACCCGAACGAAATTATTCGTCAAATATATGACTACAGAATTATGACTATATCTAAAACAAATTTTATTTGCACAAATGTTTGCTGAAACTTTGCATGAGAAGGTCGCTGTCACAATATACTGTCCATTGTTACAGTAATGTGGCCAACATATCCTGCAAGACTATATGAATAATAATTTTCCTGTATTCGCTGGTATATTACCCAACGTTACAGACTGTAGCCATGTGTGTCTTAGCTGTAGTACTAATACACTACTAGCTGATATACTAGCCAAGGCATGAAACGTATTATTCAATGTGTTGCAGTGCATTCTGTATACTACCAGACTACACAGATCAGGCAAGTTGGGTGAATATGAGCTACAACGTAGGGTATGGTAATAAATTCGCTGCCATGGAAGCGAACAGTCCATATAATAATGAAAAACATCGGAAAATTCTAACTTGTATGTCTCGGAGCTTCATGCAAGAATGGATAATATTGATATTTCGTTTACTATTCGTTATTTTCCTTATTTCATGCCTCGCTGTACTATTGGAATCCTATAGTCACGAGGAATCGTCAGAAGATATCCCGGGTAGCTACGCTGATTATTGTAGGTTTCTGATTGAACCGGTCCATTATACTATCTTCGTGAGGAGACCAACTCGGGGGAAAAAACTCCATGATTTATTCGTACGAGTTCTCTCCTCCCGAGAGCTTTCGTCCGTGAAAGAAGATTTGAAGGCAAAAACAAGGGGGTTGGTAATGATCCGAAATGATGGAAATGGAGTAGCTTTCTCAGATATATTAGACAGATTTTCTGATTTTTCGCTACGTACTGAAGTCTGATTACTTTGGCACATTTACGACTTTCTCTCGTTTGCCGCAGTATATGAAGGTGAGTTGAGTAAATATACTGTCACAATATGATACACGTGGGTAACCATGGTAACCATGCATGCATAATTAAAAATGTATCCATAATATTTTGGTGAGCTTAAACGTCAACTAACTTTCTGAAATAATGGCTTTTGGCTTACAAGCTTGGACAGCTATCGAGTTTGTTTGCGTAGTTAACGGTAACCGGTTATAACAACTATCAATTTATACATTAAATTGACTGTTAAGTGATGTACCAATAGGGTTTAATGGCTTCCTGTTGATTATGGTTGATATACTCTCGACCTTTTTGCCCTCATCTAATTACAGTCTACTAATGAAGACTAATGAAGCCTCTGAGAGTTATGCTGTCAAGTCAATGTCGTACCTCATCAGTGACCAACAACCGGGGCACTTGGAAATAATGGATGTCCGCAAATCAGTTATCGTAACCTTGACTTTGTTGATGTTATTAAGGTCAAATTCCAATTTTGAGCGCGGAATGCCTCCGTTGTGTATGTATCTAATGTTTTAACTCTGTATATTGTATAGCAAACATATCCAATAGGACTTGAAAACACGACTAATGGACCGAGGAACTTAAATTTTGCGCGGTGTGTCTTGTCAATGGCAGACGAACTATAAATATAGCAACCTCGCCATCAGGGGTCGCCGTCACTGGGAAATGGCTTTATCCGTAGCTAAGATATGACCGGATGGCTCTGGTATTCAAGATTGTAAATATAGAAAAAAGTCAAACAGGGTTACCAACACGACCGATGAGATGGTGGAATTGTCCATGGATTAAATGTTGTGCAATTCCCCGTAAACACGAGGAAACTTTCTTTGTCGGAATACAGTGACAATTTCCATTTGGCAAATAAATTTGCCCACTGTGATGATTGATTGCCGTTTTGCCGTCCGTTGTGTCCCTTTCTTGTCGTGTTATGAAGGGAGGGGAGTGACTATTGGGCCGAACACTCGATCACCGTTCACAGCTTGGTATACCAGAGAATCCACATCATGATATCAACTATATGCATGGTTCGCTGTGTCACCGAACATACAAAACGCCATTATTGTGTGGATCCACTCAGCCTAGAATTCCATCGAGGATTTGTGGCACATATATTTGGCAGATTGTACGAATCCTGACTCTAATTTTCTCCCGAGAATTCAGACAGGGATTTGGAAGAGAGTTATTTGTATCTGCCCTGCAATCATATGCCAGAATGAATCTTTTAAGAAGACCTCGGTATTGGGTTGATACTCCATGTAAGAATCACGAGACAATGCATACAATAGCCAAGTCTGAGGACAACAATGTATCTAGACTTGTGCCTTTTCAGCTGCACAAATACTCAGACAATAGCTTCCTACGGTTGTGGCACTACATTGTGAATTGGTTTCGGATTTTAAACGCGATGTCATGTATACAACGGCTTGGTTCTTTATGTATGTATGGATATGGCGTCGGACAAATCGACTATCTAATGTGATAGGAGGCTGGAGGCTGCATCACAACAAAGCATTGTAATGGAGGAAACATGTTCGAATTACATTCCAACTGTTCATATGTACGGTAGAGAAATGATGGAAGAGTTTAACTAGTTTAATGGGTTAGTGAAGCGAATGTTATTGATGTTGCAGAGTATTTTGGAAAATGCTGAAAAGCGTCTGCCTGGAGATAATCACATTGCCTATGTATGCCTGGAGATAATCACATTGCCTATGTATGCCTGGAGATAATCACATTGCCTATGTATGCCTGGAGATGATCACATTGCCTATGTATGCCTGGAGATAATCACATTGCCTATGTATGCCTGGAGATAATCACATTGCCTATGTATGCCTGGAGATAATCACATTGCCTATGTATGCCTGGAGATAATCACATTGCCTATGTATGCCTGGAGATAATCACATTGCCTATGTATGCCTGGAGATAATCACATTGCCTATGTATGCTTGGAGATAATCACATTGCCTATGTATGCCTGGAGATAATCACATTGCCTATGTATGCCTGGAGATAATCACATTGCCTATGTATGCCTGGAGATAATCACATTGCCTATGTATGCCTGGAGATAATCACATTGCCTATGCAGTGCAATTAATTCCTGGACTTGTGTAAATGATAATACTGAGAGGACAAACATGAAACACAACAACGAAGTGAAACCTTACCATTAGGCTTTATCAATTTCGGTCAATCTAAGTTATACACAGCTTGGAAGAAGTTCCTGCAAAATACAGAAAAAGGATAGGTTATCATACATATATTAATAAAAGCGTTAAATTTTTAACTATACAGCTGACAATGAATTTAACCAATTTCCCAAATTTATCATTGTTTACTGGTATATTGTCAGCAGTATGATTAAAAAATAATCACCTTCGCGAATATTTGTATGAATCCATGCAAGGAGTGGCAATTCAATATGATATAATAAATCCATTAGTAAAAAACATTTTTTTTCTATCTCGTCATGTTATATAGGATGGTGTGTTCGAGAATAATGTCAGAACACGCGCTGTTGGCATTTCAGGACAGTAGGGAATTTCCCATTAAAAGTTCAACGGCACATGTACATGTACAATGAATCACTGACCGTCCTTATTTTATGGATCCAATCAACCTAGAATTCCATCGAGGATTTGCAGCACATCTGTGAGATCGATCAAACCTGGCACTAATACTCTCAGTAGAACTGCTGAAGAGTTTTGGACTAGTTATATTTATCTGCTCTACAACCATACGCTCGAATGTATTGTGTCGGATTTAAAGTCGGGGGACACATGACCTCCATGTGAACGAGTGAATACAGTTTTCTACATATTCTCCGGTTGTCCCGTTTCTTTGATCTGTAGGCCCTACGAATAAAAAGGTTTATTTGCTGGCAGCACTCCATCATACCCGTTTAAACTCGGATATAGAGAGCGATATCGCTGCCTTTTGCAACCGGTCTGCTTCCTCTGCTTTTTTCATAATCCACAGACGTCGTATCCCAAAGGCTCTCTCGAGGTTGTAGTCCGTCTGGCAGTACTAATACATCTCTATCACCCCACATTCTGCACAGTCCACGTGTGCATGTCTGTTGAGTCTATTAAACTGTTGGTGAGTTATTTGAACTATTAAACTGTTGGTGAGTTATTTACGAAACAGGAATCAAAGTGTCAAACTCGAATCTTAGACCAGTAGCTGGAAAAGGCCCCTGAAAGGGGTACCTCAATGATCTGTCATTGGGCCCTATTTGTTCAATATCTTCCTGAACGACTTTGTTGAAATACTCTGTCATACCATTTCAACTAATTATGCTGATGACAATACTTTATGTGCCATCGGCGAAACAACACCAAGAAGCAGTTCGTAAACTCTTGGTGGCCTCTGAATCTGCAATTAAGTGGTTTCCCGATAATTTGTTAAAAGCAAAGTCAAATAAGTTGCAGGTTTTGTTAACCGGTAGAGATCGTCTAGATCTAGAAATAGGTGATATTGTACTCAGTCCTGAAGTCTGTGTCATATTGTTAGGAGTGCACCTCGACAAACAACTAAGCTTTAAAGATCATGTGAACGAGGTATGTAAAAAGGCTGGCAGGCAATTTAATGCACTCAGAAGAATATCGCGTTATTTAAACATCAAAGCAAAACCTTCGATTTTAAGAGCATTTATATCTGCAAATATTAATTACTGTCCCTTAATTTGGTTGAAACTGATATGGCCAGGATATAAAAAATATAACAGAGGGCACTGCGCATAGTGTATATTGATAGTTCCTCGTCTTATTACGAAGATCTTATCAGTCGCTCTGGCGTTCCATTGGTACTTGACGATGGAAAAAAACGCATCATCATAGAATTTTTTAAGTCACTTCATGGCGCCACTCCGTCGTATATTCGGGATATATTCAAGGAAAAACTGTCTCTTACGTTCTCCGTAAGTGTAATAATTTAGACCAACCTTGGTGTAACACTACCACGTATGGATTACATTCACTTAGTTATCAGGGGTGTAAAATGTGGAATCTGTAACCTAATAGCATCAAACAAGCTGCCAATGTGAGAGAATTTAAAAGTAAGATAGAGTCGTATACGTTTTTATAGCACATGTGATAATGTTCTTAGTGCAATTTGAATCGAACTATAGATTTTAACTGATTATTGCAAAAGAAATTATGATATTTTATAGTTTTAATATATTTCTTTATTAGAAAATGCCCCCCGCGAATGGATGTTTATTGTTCTCAACACTGACAGTAAAGAAATTATCTTATCTTATCTCATCTTAGAAGGATGTAGCCTATACTTCTTCGGGATTCTGAGCAGTTTTTAAGTTAGGTTGCTTCAAAATGGGAGAGGGGTCGAATACCGTCCCAGCAAAACTTCAAATCAAAGCTTCCGGGAATTTTCTGTATAGCACATTCCAAGTTTTAAAACATATTCGGAACTCGCTCTTTTCCAGCTAGCCATATCCAAGGCCTTCCGTCTCTCGATATTATTTAAAACCTAGATGTTCAATGATGTGTTTGGCGATTTTAATGGAATTGGTTTCAGTTTGTAAAAAATGACTGAATGAAAAAGCTGACAGATGCGGAACTCAGTATTATTGCAGAAACTTGTAAAACAGAGCAAAACCACCAAGCGCCTCCACTCAAATTTTGTCAATTGTGTCGATGCATGTCGCACGCTGATATAGCAAAGCATAGCGTGCAAAGTCCTTGGCGTTACGTAGCTTTTGTAACTTGTATCTAATTCCTCTTAAACCGGAGCCATGGGCCGTATGGACCCATTGTACAAGGTCTTCATGATCACAATCAAAGAGTGACATTATGTTCTAGATAACGACTGTTATAACGAAACACATATGTTTGTAACATACAGATCAGCGTTTCGGATTCGATCAACAGAAAACCATGATGTTTTGCCGGCATCGTTGAATAGCAATCGTCTGATCCGACATTCAATATTCAGCCGTTGTCCATAAGAGCATTTCCTCGTCATTAATTGGAAGACATCAGTGGAATTCGACACAGGTTACGAAACTTAGCGGCAGAGATCTTGTACGATAAGATCATGTTTTGCCGACAGTGTACGATATTTTTCACAAAATTTTAGAAACGTTGAATGGAGGCGTTTGGTGGTATAACCCTGTTTGAAAAGTTTGTGCAGTCATATTCTGTGGCGTTGATCTATCAAATGGTACCAGCCGAGATATGTATACGTCGTATGCAGTTTCGCCGTATGCAGATCCTTCTGGAATATTGCTATCAAGAAATGGGTAGTTAACTTTGTCAAAATTGTAATCGTCTCTCTTGTCGTAGAGTCGACGTAAAAGAAAGCCCTGGTCTTCCTTGTAGATTATTGATCCAGACATAATGTTCCATCTGGGCTATCAGTGGTTTCCTTCAAATCCAAAGAAGGGGCTAAATAGCCTCCACAGAGTCGCTATTATACGGATTATCCTGTGCTAGTATATCGTCTATATAGGGCTTAACTATTTAACCGCTTCTCTCTTGCAGAAAACCAGTCTACGTCTGTGTATACCGTGATTTTTTTTTATTTTTATTTGTAGTGATACTGCCTTAGATTAAGTCTTTCAGTTATGGATTCGGATATACTTTAATGGCGGATGACTGAATATTGATTGACGACTTAGATGCTGTATTAGCAGTCCAAGCCGCCATCAAAAGCCTCGGAAACCCAAAGAGATATATCGCTGTATTATTCTAATATGTTTTCCTGGGAGATTCACACACGATTGGATGACATTCATCTTTCTTCTTCGATTTGTTACTTTCGGTATTTAATGCCTTGTTGAACCGTCTGAAATTTATAGTCATAAGAAATCATCGAGAGATGTCCCTAAACTGATTATCGTAGGTTTCTGGTTATCTGCTCGCGAAAGATCATCCTCCCTCGGGAGTTCTTGCACGTTAAAAGAGATTTGAATATAATCAAGGTTTTGGCATTGACCTGAAATGATGGGTATATAGGATCGTTCTCAAAGAAACTCAGACAAATCGTTTTTCTTATTTCGCAGCATACATGGAAATATTGCTCAATTGACGTAAAACACGGCACAATTGTGCTGATTGATAGCTGTTTCGGGGTCCGTTGAGTCCGTTTCTCGTCGTGTTATGACTGGAAGCGAGCGAATATTGAACTGAACATGCACCGTTAGCAGTTTAGCAAAAAAGAGTATTCCCCATTACGAGATAAACTGTACATGCATTGTTCACCGGACCGCCAGACCCATCCGCCGGACATTCCAACGGGAACTTGTACATGCAGCATCTGTATAAGATCGAAGAATCTTGAAACTAAAACTCTCGCTAAAACTCCTAAAGGAGCCGAGAGTTATTATGTATCTGCCCTACAACATGTGAACGCCAGAATGAATCTGTTTACAACATTTCGGTATTGAAAATGTCAGGTGAATTGGTTCGGATTTTAAATTGCATATTACATATATATGTATTTATTAATGACCTTTTCCCAACTCATTCACAAACATACACAACACTATAATGAACAACATGAAATAAAAATACATAACAGCTTAAAAAATGTACATCCTCGCCTTCAAGATATTTTGTAAATACATACACGTACGGGAAGAATGAAATATGTAACATTTCCTTTCGCCCATAAAACGATTTATTATGCAGTTTTTGTGGAGAAATTACATCAACAAAAAACTCGAAAAATCGACCAAAAATTCCTTTTTTGAGAATGACGTCACAGTTAAGCCGCCATCTTGGATTTTCCCACATTTTCTTGTAAAGCTTGACCCAAAGGTATAGTGCGATAAATTTCAGCCCTCTAGCTCAGGTGTAAGAAAAATAATTGGGGATGGTGGCGAAATGGCTTCCCAGCCCAAAAAGCCCAGGCTAGATAGGGTTGAGATTACACCTTATTTTTACTGTATCATTTGGCATTCCCTGCACATCAGACCATAGTTTTTCTATCGTCAAATTTTCCATACTTCCTTTATTTTGCTCCTTTGAAATAGGAGCAAAACTTATCATTTCGTTTTTCTATTTTATGTAAGAAGGAATCTGTACAGAGAATTCTATGTAGAATTTTATAACGAAAATCACGGATAGTTGTTTCCTCGGTACTTTTGAAGTTATTTGCATAAGTTTTCCCCCAGTCTATGTCTGAACATGGCTTCAAGATTTCATTCCATGCTTCTATGTATTTGAACTGTACTGTTTCATCTGTGTTATTTGGTACATCCTAAAGTATTCTAACTCCTCATTTCAGCCTTACTATTATATTTTCCCCAATTCCGAGAACTGATGAATGCATGTCTGCAGCTGAGGAACTTCTAGCCGACGTATAATTTCTAGTAGAAAAAGGCATTAGGACGAAGAAACACGCTCGATTAACTTTCGAATAACCACATCGTGGTAAATGCTATCCAGTTCAGAGGTTAACTATGGCTTTGGAATTGTGACTATACCGAAAACAATATTGTATCAGAAAAACTATTGATAAAAACATAAAAGTCTCTGTGACAATAAATTATTTATGTAACAGTACGGTCACCAAGAATAAGTTACTAACGAACTGCCCGTACTCTCGGAATTCCCCCAAAAAATCGTTATATGCTGCTCTAATGTATGTGATTGGATGGACGCTTCACGTAAGAGTGGATGATGTGGGATCAATTTCCATTCTTATGTTTGAGTGAATGTCACTCAAGTTGAGTGCATTTGACTCAATTTGAGTGAAAAATAACTCAAGTTGAGTGAAAATCTCACTCAAGTATTGAGTAATATCAATTTCCACTCTTACTTGAGTGAAATTTCACTCAACTTTTTTTAGAGAGTATCATCCCCGTGCGGGACCAACCCGGAAACTGATTCCATGCTTGGCTCGCACAAGTTCTCCCTGATGAACTTTCGTTCGTAAAAACATATTTCAATCTATCAATCTTTATTTTACGTGAGCCCAGAATGACTACATTTCACTGGCAAAAGTAATACATAAAAATATAATGTATAAAAATATGAACAAAGTCCAACAATGTAAATATATATATATTATGCACTTAAATTCTTTTTATTTATTTAGTTTTAATATCATAATTTTAAAATTATGTATATATATATTATTTTACAATCTGCACAGTAATTGATATAAATATTTAGCTAAACGGATAACACATTTAACTGTCCTCTTTCTTTTAACTGAATTGCATAATTCCATTTAGATGTTTTTCAAAACTGAGCATTCTGTCTGTTATGACGCGTAGAAGCTTGGTCGAATATTCGTAGGGTAAGGGACTGCCATTAATCGATATCTGCCCTTTATCAATACCCGTAAACATGGTCTGAAATTTGCTAGGATTGGCTTCCATATCATCAACGGCAAACCATTGCATTGTCAAACTGGTTTCCAAAGTTAATATTCTCTGAACGCCTAAAATGTTATTTACTATTGCCGTGATAGTGTTATCATCCACATAACTAGATAGTATGCCTTCTCTGATAAAATAAACCAAATCATTCATGAACCAATTGAAGATGCTAGACCCTAACACAGAGCCTTGTGGAACTCCTTTAGTAATATCCTGCCACTGACTCATTAAGAATCCAAGTTCAATACATCGTTTTCGCTGTGTTAGATAACTTGCCATAAGCTTAATGGATTATTCATCGAAGCCATATGCCCTTTAATTTAGCTATAATCAGTGAGTGCGGCAATGAGTCAAGGACTCTGGATAGGTCAATTAGAAGCGCGCCACCACATTTAGATTCATCAAGCGCATGTTTCCACTAGATGCAAAAGAATATTTTCATAGCTATATCCTTTTCAATATGGATTTTGAAGTCAAGAAACGCTATATTTGGTCGTAGAGTAGTTTTCAGATATCTTTGGTACAGTCGTGAGAATACTCACAGGAAGATATTTGTTTTTAGGAGATTATCAACCTTCTTTTAAATATTGGAATATCCTCAGCCATTTTGAATGGATGGTAAATTGGATTCCTTGACCATATTGTAAAAACTACCCATTAGCGGTGAACATATATGTTCAGAAGTAAGCTTTAACACCTCAGCTGGGATCTTTAACACCTCAGCTGGGATTGAGGATTTGAAGTATGCACGCGATGTCCCACGGTTGTATACGATTGTAAAGTTCAAGGTTTGAAATTTTGGCAAAACTGGGGTGGTGTTGATGCTTCTTCGCAGAAGCCGCCATAAAATCATGCTATCGATGCGTAATAATTGTTTAAAGCCTCGGCAACAGGCTCTGGTTTGTTAATCAAAATACCTTCTTCGATCATTATGATATCACCAGTATCTTTAGAACCTTTATTTGAAAGAGCAGGGTTGATTACTTGCTAAAATTATTTTTGTTGTTTTGAGGACCGTAGCTGCATTTCTTTTGAGAATACCGCCTCACAGATTTGTGTATACAATTTGCAGTTTTATTCTCCTGACCTCGATAGGCTTCCCAATTTTGGTAGATTTAAAGGCAATTAAGGGTTTTTTAAAGACAATTAAGGGATTGATTTGACATGGAAAGATGGAGATGTTGTAGAGATTCTTTATTTGATGCATAAATGGAAGTCTTTGCTATTTTGACATATTGATCATTTTCTCGCTGACATTGCCTCATCTCCTCGGTTTTCAAGTTCTTATCGCGGATCACTTTAGTTCCTACAAAATGGTAATTTGGATATTTAGCCTATCTCATCCCTGTCACCCAGTGTGGAAGTCACTCTTCTTTTACTGAGTATTGTTGTAAACTGAATGAATACACCATCTAAATTATATGACTGATCACGCAAACTACTATGGACAGACACGTATCAGACCATATCTATGGCTAGTCACGTCTACCAGGTAGACATTTCTGTAGCCTAGCAAATACGACCATAAAGACCATCCATCTCCAGACGGCATGGGATGTCACCGAGTAGAATAATCAGGAATTTCTTGTTTGCTTCGCACAAATCATCCTCGAGAGGGAGAGCCTTCAGCCTTGAACACGTATTTAAAGACGATCTAGGGGTTGGTACTGTCCTGAATCGATGGGTATGTAGCATCCTCCCCACAGCGCATGCTCCATTTCGCAGGCTCATTTATCATCCCTGCCTCCAATAGCGGAAGTTGACCTTTACTACGTTGCTATGACGTATAGGGGAAAACACACGTTCGCACGGTTCAGTTTGAACTCCTTCAGTGTTGCACATGAGCGAACAACTTTTCATACGCTCTGTCCAGATAAAAAGGGGAAATAATCTCCAGATAATTCTTTTTAACGCTAGGTCAACAGAGACCTGTATTATGCAGACTTGAAAAGTAATCGAAATGTTCGGCAAACATATATTTCACTAAATATGATGTCACTTCCGGCGATGTGCTCGAAGGCCCCGAATCCAGTCCTAAAATCTGACTGGTGGTATACGTAGTAGCGTTCTCAGAGACCTATCTCTTTCCTGTCAAGCAATGCGAATGGTACCGGTGTTTGCCGGAGTATGATGGTGAATAAGACACTGCCTCAAATATGTGGTACAGACGAGGATGGGCATTCAACTCTTGGTGGAAACTCTTAGCTGTGTAACTGGTCGAACAGCCATCGTGTTATGCATTGAAGAGATTTAAGAGACGAAGGCGCTAATGGTTTCATGTCCGTAAATGTCGAAAAATAACCTGTAGTAATACAGTAATACAATCTAATAATGAATACATTTGAGTTACTGTTGAGTCAGTATCGTGTCTAGTGCCCTCTCCCGTAGCCAGTAACCGGGATGCATGGAGATAGTGGTTGTCCGCTCATCATTAAGGGGAATCCGGACATGAGAGATTTTGACATTTTTTGGTCAGGTTGAAATTTTTAAAAAGGCACTAAATTGTCAAGGGCGAATTATTTCATCTCAGAAAGATAGAAAACACAACTAAACACAAGAAAATATGATTATTTCTTTGAACTAACTCGAAAAAATGACTTTGTGGTGGAAAATTGACCAAAAATGTAGTGGATTTCTTGAAGTAAAATTTGAGAATTGAAGAAATGTAGTGACTGTTTAACTCACGAATAAAGTTGAATCATCTCTTCGTTGAGGTCAAACAAGAATGACCTACTTGAACTTTTGGGGAAATAGAATGCTACACGTGGTCAAACCAACTGAATTGTTCAGGAAAATGGCGATTCACATTTCTTCCTGCTCAGATGGACTTCTTCCGGCCTCGATGCATTAACCCTTCACACAAAACTGAACACCTGTCAATCAAAGTCCATCTGAATGAGACAGTCATTCAACATGTTGTTGTTGTTATGTGTTGTTGTTGTTGTTGGCACGTGTTCAGGAGGGTTAATGACATTGAGGTAAGCAAGTTTATGTTGACCCATTCTCATCGACAAACGCTTCCAGAACATGCGATCGGAATGCACAACCATTCAGGTGTGAGGGCTACTCACCAAAATTCACTATACTATCATCTTTGTTGTCTAAATTTCATGTAATTAGACGGATGATCTGTTTTTCCTGAGTTTGACAAAATTATGAAATCTCGTGCGATTTCTCCAGAAGAAGGCAACATCCCCGGGAGGTTTCCAAAAATGATTTTCTGCTATGAAACTGACGAATTAAATATTTTGTATTCTAAATATCACCATATTATACTGAATTATGATGCCTCTTTGATGTTTATACACGTTGTGAACGATATCTTCGACATGCCTATTTGAGCGTATGAATATTATTAACATGTGATGGGTCACCTTGTTTGGGAAAGAAGCACGCTGTCACTTGGTTCAACCTGTGTGATTTCAAAGCGCTGAATTCGATTTCTTTGCCAACAGATGGACTTAAAAGTACGTATCTACCTGTGTATTTGTGGAAAAATTGAACTTCATATCTGCTGTAGTTTATTTTCTATTGAATTATCTTTATTTCCTTGTGACGTCGGTGGCAAAATGGCGAAATTTCAGCGGTGTTTTGTGTTCACGTGTACAGTCGAATATGAAAGTACGGCCACGTGCTTCAGGCGAAATGGATAATTTCGCTCGTAGGACCTCCAAAACTTAGTTGAGTCATTTTATTTATCGTTTTCCTACCCTGTTATAGTATTTATTTCCTGAAAATCGCTTCACGAAATTCTTTGTCATTTCATTACATTTTTGCTTCACAAAGGTATTGAAAAAAAATTCAAAAAAAAAGAGAAATACATTTTTTGTCATATCATGTCTCATGGTATCATTGTGTCATAAAATTTGGTCATTATAATGATATGGGTCGTTTTTAGAAATTTAGACTTGGCAAAAAATTTCAAAAATGTCAAAAGTCCTGATGATCCTTAAATATATAACTTTTCTATCTCCACTCTCGGCAGCATTTGGCTGTGAAAGACGACCAAGGAGTTGGTGTGGACCTGAACTGATGATTATGAATTCGTTGTAATTATGGATATGTGACTATTGAATCAATCTGATAATTTTTTGGCCGACATTGCCTCATGTTTGAAATTGTTATCGCGGATTATACTGTTGTGTTTGATTTGAAACTTTATGGAATCAACTGGCGATATTGATCATTCGTTTTCTTATTTGTTATTTGCCATATTTCCTACTCGGATGCGAGGAAATATTAGGAAGAACACTCAATTATAGCAGATTAATTCTCCATTACCAGATAGACTGTACGTGAATGATTCGCCGAATCACCGAACGTCCTTATTTTGTGGAACCAGTAAGTCTAAAATTGCCCTGAGGACCTGCACTATGTAACAGATATCTGTAAAATTGAACCGAGGATAGTATACTATCTTTCAATTTTCTCGTTAACGATAATGGAATGTGAACGAGGGCTATTTTTATCTTTCCAACAACCATACGACAGAACGAATTTGTTTAGAACACTTCGGTGTTTCAAATGCTGTTATTTGAATTAGCTCTTCTGATTATGGCGCTTGTATTCTTGATAATACTCGGTGAAATGCGTCGGAATTCAAACATATGTTGCATATACAACGGCTTGGTTCTTTATTCATATGGATATAACGTTGTTGAAATAACCGATGTGTTAGGAGACTATAGAGAAACAAGACATTGGAAGGAAGGTGAAGGAAACCTATTCGAGCAATGTAGATAATTTGTGCTACATTTCATTCAGATAAAACGTTAAACAAACCAACAACAATTAAACGTACATTTCAATGACTTTACTTTTCAAGCTTATTGCACCACCTCCAAGGAACCACATGTTCCATTGTTCCTGAGCAAGCTGTTGCCGTCATACATATCTTACTTTGGAATTGTGACTATGTCCAAAACTACAATGTATCAGCAAAAAAATGTTTCTGAAACTCGCTATCAAGCGGTAACAGTAAGGTCACAAACATTGAACTTCCAAAAACAAAACATCCAATACCATCATAAAAACTCTCAGAATTTCGAAGAAATTGAAGGGATATTATTTGAATGCCTTTGCCCGGGGACCTCACGCTTATGCTATCGTTATAAGGAACCATCGGCCGATGTCCCGGAGGCTAAAGTGATTATCGTGGCTTGCTGATTTATCCGGTCGATTATATCATCCTCATCTCCTGATTTCGTGATTGGCTCCAGCAAGTTCCCCCTCTCTCGGGATTTCTCATCCCAAAAAGAAACCTTAAAGACAGGCTTTAGTTATTCAGCTGGAATGATGGAAGCAGGAACATTTCCAGGGAAATCAGACTAAGTTGTTTTTGTTGTTTTCGCTGCATGATTTATCATTTTTCTCTGATATTGCCTCGTCTCCTAGGATATTGCCTCGTCTCCTAGGTTATTGCCTCGTCTCCTAGGTTATTGCATCGTCTCCTAGGATATTGCCTCGTCTCCTATGTTATTGCCTCGTCTCCTAGGTTATTGCATCGTCTCCTAGGATATTGCCTCGTCTCCTAGGTTATTGCCTCGTCTCCTAGGATATTGCCTCGTCTCCTAGGTTATTGCCTCATACAGAATTGTTCTATGGATTTCGTCCTTCTCATCTTGTATGAATGTTATATGCTGTTTTGCTTGACTATGGATGTGGACTGTGGATATGGACTGAGACAATACACTGCCAAAATAGAGATGTGTTTGAATATGCATGAAATAATTTCCGAATCTATCGATGAAATGTTTTATAGGCTTAATCGTCATCTCACATTTCCGAATAGTGTAAGCGTAAATAGCGTGAAGTTCGTTTACGTAGTTCTTACGGTAACCGGTTTTAACTCGCGGATTTAAATAGACCTTGAAGAGCTGAAGTACGATCAGGTGCTAATGGTTTCCTATTGATTACGATCGATACGTTCGTGATCGTGCAGCCTTCAAGAAAATACAATCTGGTGATGAATACATATGCCTCCGAGTGGTAATGTTGAGTCAATATCGCCCATATTGTCCTCACCCATGACCAGTAAATGGGACACATGCAAGTAATGAGAGTTCGTCCATCTGTCATCGATTTTTGTTGAGATCATCGAGGTCAGCTTCTAAGTTTGACCTCTCTTGCAATGTCTATGCATCTCCTAGAAATCTGCACACTTATGAACTGAGGTGTTGTGATTGTCAATGGTATCATCCCCGAAGAAAACAGGAGCAGGCTCCCTATAACAAGACCGAACATGGTGGTCAAACTGTTCCAGGGTTTGAGCTTGAGGGAAAATTTTCCCTACGCATGATAGAACAGTGATAATTGCATGTGACAAAAAAGTGTTGATTGATAGATGTCTTGGGGTCTGTTTCTTTCCTTCTTGTCGTCTCAGGGACGGAGGTGAGCTAAAATTGGGCAGAACACGCAATGTTAGCGAATTAGTAAACCAGTGACTTCCCCATTATGAGTTCATCTGCACAGGCATGCTATGCCGAATCACTAAACCTTCTTATTTTGTGGATTCAATCAGCCTAGAGCTTTCTCGTGGATCTGTATATATTTTTCTATAAGATCGACTAAAACCTGGCACTAATCGTCAAACCTTCTGAAGGGATTTGGTCGAGGGATTTTCTTTATCTGGAGTTCAACGATGCGAAAGAATGCATCGGGTTGGCACACCTCGGTAATGACAATATCCTGTGAACTGATAAGGACTTCGAACATTTCCTCCGCCTTAGTTCTTTATTTATGTGGATATGACCTGGTCCAGCCGATTTTTCGACGTAGAAGTAGGAGGCTGCGGTAGCACAGCATAGTAATTGGACGAACGAAATTTGTTCGAATGACGGTGGAACAGTATATACAGTGGAGAAAACGTTCGCTGAAGATATGAACAAAATTACAGATTTGAATCTAGCGTCAAGCTTATTGAATTCCCTACAAAGGAACCCCAATTTGGACTGCTTCTAAGCAAGATTGTTACTTTATTTCAATATCATGCCTATGTAAATGGGACAATAACTACAGCACATGGCAGTGTGACTAACCTCACAGGACCTACGAAGTAGGGTAGGCATTAGGACTCCGATGCGCACTGAGCTCTTGGAAATGTGTCGCTTACACTTAACATTAGAAGATCTTTGTGGCGATAAAATGTTCATTGCCACAGAAGGACCGACCGACGCCAGCATCTAGCTCATACACAAAGGAACGTTCCATACCATCATCAAAACCGTCAGAAATATGACTACGGCATATTATTCAGATGTGTTTTGTTGGAAGGCTCACACGAGAATGAATGACATTGGCCTTTCTTTTCGATTGGTTATTTTCTGTTTTTCGTGCCTTTTTGAGCCATCTGAATTCTACCGTCATAAGGAATGATCGGGAGATATATTGATTATCTTAGGTTTCTATTTATCTGACCGAGTATACTATCCTCGTGACCGGCCCGGATTCTGCGATTGGTTCCCACAAGTTTCTTATCTCTCTTGAGTCCTTGAACGTAAAATCTCGCATACCGTGGCCTGATGGTTAGATCGTCCGCCTCGTCAGCGGATTTTAATCAACGTCACATAACATCGTTACAGAAACTTATAAAACAGGGCTATACCACCAAGCGCCTCAACTCAAAGTTTCTCAAATTTGGCATTACATATCGCATGCTGATAGCAAAATACGAGCGTAGCGTGCAAGACATATTGTGTTAATACGTTACGTAACTTGTGTCTAATTCAGTTTAACCCGAGGCTAGGGGCCGTATGAACCCATGTGCTTCAAGATCCTCGTGGTGCTCATATGAACAGTCACAATCAAAGCGGGACTGAGATATATCATTCTCGAGGTGACGACTTTACAACGGATATTATGGATTAAGAATACTGATCAGCGATACGAATTTGATAGTTTTGGAACATCATGATGTCTTGCCGGCATCATTGAAAACTGTTGACCGCTTCCCTCTTGCAGAAAACTAGCCCATGTTTATTCCAGGGAAGTCGCTAGGGGGGAGGGGTGTTGTCAGGTGCGAACGACCCCCCTTGGACGTGCCAAAAAAAAAACAGAAGAAAAAAAACAAAAAACAAACAAACAAACAAAAGGGATGCGAAAGAAATAAAAAAATGTTACAAGTCCGTCTCCAGAAACGTAAGCATGCTCCGTTCCGGTAGTGACGCGTCAGTTCCTCAACAATGGGTTTACCACGACTTTCCGCTTTGGCGCTCATGAACATATCCTATTCCATAAAGTGGATTATGAAAGAGCTGTTGCTCTGTTCATGAGACTCCACCCTCGACGGATACAGCAAGCGAACCCTCGACGGATAAAGAAGGCGAATTTACTAATGATTCAATTAATCGTGTTTTCCCCCCTTCTGCTCGATGCGTGTGGATTTGATAATGAAGCATCGGCAGCTTCGGTCTACCGTTTGCGAAGTGCAAAACGGATAATAAACTGAATGTTGTATATGTAAGCTTTGCTGTACTACATTCGTGATATTTCATTTCAGGAAAATAAATCTCATTTTTTTTCTAGTTAGTATTTTACCATGGCCACGTATTAATTTCCAGAATGATGAGTGATATTAGTTTTATTTTTCTAGTCAATCTTTCACCATGGAGAAATGGAGTCCGGCATATTCTTCAATATCGATGCGGGTTTATGCGAAACAAATGTGAAAATAGAACCATAAATCTATATACATTGTGTTCAGATTTGTTTCCGGGAAAACGCGCAAAACGCATCTTCGGCAACCGGAGACCCCGGAGCTTCCGGGGCCTAAGCGGCTCCTGGGCCCTCGCCTGTCAGGCTGTGAGGATCGTTCATTTTAGCTTTGTGTAAATGAATCGCTATCATACTGGTTCTAATGTCTCATGATGTAACGGTCATCGTTTTTTTATGTGTTTTTTTATGTGTTAAATATAGCTAGAAAGTCAAATGGATTCAGGCATGAAGTGTGATTTTTTCAATATCGATGAATGTTTATAAATGCGAAACATACGTGAAAATAGAACCATAAATCTGCGTACATTATGTTCGAATTTATTTCTGGGAAAACGCTTAGAACGCATCTCTGGAAATCTGAAACTTCGGAGCTTTCGGGGCCTAAGCGGCCCGTGGACCCTCGCCTGTCGGGCTGTGAGGATTTCCTTGTTTTATCTTTGTGTGAATGAATCGTATCAGTAGGCATATTGATTTCCCTCCCAAGAACTATAAGTCATCGTTTTGTAGGTTTTAAATATAACTAGAACGTCAAATGGATGCAGGCATGCGGTGTGATGTTTTCAATACCAATGCATGCTTATAATTGCGAAAAAATCGTGAAAATAGAATCATAAATGTGCATGCAGTATGATCAGTTTTATTGCCGGACGTTCAGAAAACATCTCCGGCAATCTAGGACCCCGGAGCTTCCGAGGCCTAGGCGGCCCCTGGACTCCCGCCTGTTGGGCTGTGATAGTGTCCCCCCGCCGCCCGCCCACTTTCAATTACGTTCCAACGCCACTGCGGTTAGCCTACGAGGTATATCGGCCCAAAGCATTATTATTGTGTTCTCAAGACAAGAGAATAAAATATAATACTGATACTTCACAAATGATGTGTTAGTTTAATTGTTGGAAATCGCTCAGAATGCATCTCAGGCCATCTAAGGTCCCAGAGCTGTATAATATAACCCTAAATCTGCATACGTTATGTTCAGATTTAATTCCGGGAAAACGCTTAGAACGCATCTCCGGCGATCTAGGTCCCCGGAGCTTCCGCGGCCTAGGCGGCCCCTGGACCTTCACCTAAAGTGCTATGATAGTCGACCCCCCCCTTGAAAAAACCTAGCGACGCCCATGTTATACTATTATTGTCTTTTTGAATTTGGTGCTGAAACTGTTATATGGAATAGGTCTTTGGGTTATGAACGCGGATATTCTTTAATGGACGACGGCTGAATTATGAATGACGGACAAGACGCTTGCAATTTATCCTTATGGGTCTGGCGGGGACCATTATCCATTATCCATTATCCAATGTGAAAGGAGGTTCGAACCTATAATGCGAATAGACATTGGAACGAAGGAAACATGTTCGAGTAACTTTCGAACTACTATAGAGAAATCGTACTAAATATTGCCCAGTTCAGGCGTGACTTAAACCACAATAATCAAACAAACTTCGTGTGCCGGTGTGCAGGCTAAGAATATCCGGTGGCTAAGAGTGCCCGGAGGCTAAGGATGTCCGGTGGCTAAGAGTGTCCGGCTCGTATATTCTAACCCAGCTAGGACATTTTTCTCCACATTGGGGACAAGTGTCCGTCCTCGGTTCCAACAGAAAAGGATAAGAAAGGGACACTATTCAGCAGGACGTTTTTATCCATCACACCGGTACCCAGATCACTGCATCACCCACGAGGGAACCACAAGTTCCATTATTCCTAAGCAAGCGTGTTCCTGTCACATATATTGCTTTGGCATTGTGACTATATCTGACTATGTCCTGAAAATTGTGTCAGCACAAAGTGTTGATGAAAATGTGTTCGCTGTAAGAATACGGCCGCCATTGGGTATCGCGAAGAAGTAATTCACTATGTAACTCCAATGTGTTTCTCTGAGAACTCCGTACAAGAATGAATGATATTGATATTTCGTTTCTGTTTCGTCACTTTACCCATATCATGCCTCGTTGGACTGTCTTAATTCCATCGTCACGAGGATCAATCGAAAGATGTCCCGGGTGGTTAACCTGATTATAGTAGGTTTCTGATTCATACCGTCGATTACACATGTGCCCTCCTCATAATAGTCCGGAAGCCACTCGCGAGAACATGCCATTCCGTAGCACCCCCCGCGTAGATTTTGTTTGACTTCTTTTTCATGAAGATCAACATCTCCTGGTCAATTAAATACCCGATGTAGTTATCTACGGTGGTGCCTAAGGTTGCTACATGCAGTTGTTTGATGCTGACTGGTTTTGAAAAAGTTTAAACCGGAATGGGGGTAGGGGTAATTCAGCCCTCATATTTTTATTACCCCTGGGCTTCACGATCTAAAACTTACACAAATTTAAAAATATGAATAATGACCTTTCAGATAAAATAGTCCAAATTCCTCTAGCTAATATAGCCACGTCATAGTGACGTCATAAGCTCGAGCAGCCTTTGTCTCATGAGTTTTGGGAAATATTTTCTCCGATTTTCTCAGTTTCTTTCGCAGTAATCCATTCTTGATGATATTTGACATATAATCTTGAAAGATATATGTCTCCCACTTAATCCTAGACCAGATACCTCATTCTACTGAGTCCCGTTTGACCTCAGCATGGATTCATATAGATGTTATCCGGTCATGACACCATTAAATCCAAATGGGGGTAGGGGAGATTACCCTCCCATACTTTCTTTAGTTCGCGGTTTATCATACTGAAATGCCCCACGCATTGCTTTTGGATATCCACCTAAAAGGTAGAGTAACCAGACTTCCGGTAACTTCTTTAGTTTCGTCGCTATGACGTCATGGATCTAGAAATTGTATTTTTCCTTCATTTGTGTCTGATTATCGCGACTTGTTCTGGGGGTTTTTTCTTTCTTTATTTCTATAAAATATTATGCTTATATCTGGATAGTGTTTCAAAATGTTTCATTTGAACCAAGTGTCGTACAGAAGTAAATTATTATGATTTTGTGGGAGACAAACTAATAATCTGGCCTGAAATAAGACAGAAAAACAAAATTTGATTGAGAGTGTCCCACAAAAATCGCGGTTAGTTGGAATTCCTCAGCTCTCTTGTCCACTCAAGTTTATATTGTGAAAACTTGGATTATAATGAATTTGGCATGAGTACACGTAATTTTAATACAATCACAGCAAGGGATTGGGAGGAAACATTAATTGTAATGAATAAGAAACGACTTTATTGCTGGAGATTGTCTGTTTGCTCAATGTTGTTTGCAATGAAATATGGGTAGAATCGAAATGGCGACCGTGTTGGGATGGTCTGATATCTCGGTAAACTAAGATGGTATAGGGGCCGTGAGGATACTTCATAGTCTCCACATGAACATCTTCAATAAAAGCGCGACCGAGATACTTAGGCTACGTTCGAGAATCCACCTCATTCTTGGATCTGAATGTGAGGTGCCGAGGGAAGCCGAGTCATATGGTGGCCTTTTAGTTGTCAGACGTCCTCAATTTTTCCCCACCTTTTTGCATATCGCTCCAATGTATTATCTGTATATGCTAGCTATCTGCTGGTGGACTGTTGATCTCCGAGGCCCGCCCCCGTACATGTCATTCGACAAATATGTGTAGGTTTATTATTTTGGCGGGAAATTTAAGCCGTACAACGTCGGGCATTACAGGTTAGTTTTTCAGGGTATTCTTGCATTTACCATGTTTATCCCATGCTGAGACATTTACGCCATCAGACGTCCTCGATGCTCATCCATTAACATCAAACGAGTTATTTGTTTGAGCTGATCTGTCATCACAGCTCCCGAGCTAGTATATCTAAATCCGCTTAAGCCGGTGCTAGGGGCCGTGTGGATACTTCATATTCTTCACATTCACATGAACACCCGCAATAACAGCGCGCCGCAATAACAGCGCGGCTGAGATACTAAGGCTAAGTCCACCGTATTCTCGGGTCTGAGATCTGAATGTGAGGTGTCGAGAAAAGCTTGTGGTTGAGTCATATGGTTGCTTTTTAGCCGCCAGACGTTAGTTTGTACCACCTCTTGTATATCGCTCCAATTAATCACATATATATATCTCTCTCTCTCAGTTTGCCGAGACTAGCCTGCTATTTGCAAAAATGGACAGAAGAGGGATGCGCAAATACATGACGGCGAGATAACACAGCCTTACAATGCAACTGGATTTTAGCTAATTTTTGTTTTTGGCTATAACGTCTGAGGTTGTTCAATATAATTAAGATTAAATCATGTCTGCTCCCCCATTTGGATATGTCGGTTGAAGGATCTAAGAGGCTTGCAGTAACTCGAGTGACAACCAATCCTGAGAACACTTCATAGTGATTTGAAGGGAACATTAATGATAGAGAATTTTTGGTTGGCTCAGTCGACTTAGACGCCGCGCTGGCGGGGTGTCTTTTAATGTTTCCGCGGTCCCGACATTGTGGCACTATAATACGTGGTAGATATATGGACTGGTCTTTGGTGTAAACATTAAGGTAAACGGACACTGTGACCCTATCTCCCCTCACCGAGTGCAAGTGGACTAGTCCGGATGCGACCATGATGTCATAATGCTATTAAATGTTCATGGTAAGAGCGCTCAGAACACCAAATTCAATTGTAATACTTAATATTCTATATAGCGACATGTACGATTGGGGAGCATTGATAGGACATTAATTTATTAAGATTGGGGGTTGTTTGGATATCATGTGTTTTCACATAGTGTTCAAATGAACATTGCATTCAGAGCGTGGACACGACTTGGAATTCATTTGGATAAAGAATAATGATCAGTGATTTCGGGGTTTTTATATACATGTAGAACATCATTATGTCTTGCTGACATCATTGAAAACTATTTTTCTTGTATTTATTTCATACACATTGGAATTGAGGCTAACTGTCATACGAAATAGGTCTTGCGATTATTGAAGCAGAATTTCTTTATGGACTGCGGCTGATTATTGAATCGTGATATCGGATCTGACACTTGCTAGTGATATAACTATTGTATTGACAAATTCATTGGATCTTTCTTTTCGGGGGTTTTTTCTTCAATTACCTTTTATACAAAAAGAAGGCATTGGAATGTTTGTTTTTGTTTGTCAATATCAATTAAGCGTCACAGTGTAATAGAACGTTCCCATAATGTATATCTAGCTTCAAGAATGGAACCAAAGATACTGACAAGTATCCATTTTCGAATGAGATATATTTATCGAATTGATTTATGTGAACTGAGGTACACATTTTCAATTTCGACCATCCACATTTTTCTTTGATGTGGATGTTATGCGAATTAGGTCTGGTTGATGCTGGGTCGACATCGGGCCTTACAGACTAGTCTTTTGTGTTAAATGCCGTCATTTTCATCTGACGACGATACAGCTCACCAATGCCCAGTGTACGAGTTGTCACAGAGAAACAGCTCACCAATTACCAATATACCAGTTGTCAGAGCATTTCCATCATAGCTCTCTAGATTTGTATCTAATACCGCTTATGCCGGTGCTAGGGGCCGTGTGGTCATATCATCCAAGTTGCCACATGAACAGGTACAATAAAAGCGTACCTGAGATACAACACATATCACGAATCATTAGATTCTTGGTATGTGCTTTAGAATACGTTAACCGGAAGACTATACTGTGAAGTCATGTGGTTGTGTCAGCATGTCGGCACCTCTTCCCACTTCCCTTATATGTTTTGTAATTTGGATTATACACGTTGGGTGGGCACGGTTTTCTGTTGCTTAAATGCATTTTGTCTCACTTATTGCATCATATTTGAAAACAGTTTGATGGGATCTGCCTTTCGTCTTCTCTCAATACTTTCTGACCTGAATCCATTCCTTTCATTTCATGTAACATTTATTCATTTCATCTATCAAATTAACTGGTTTTCTCAAATTAGATATCGAAACATTGGCGAGACTAGAAAAGTTGAATCCATCTTCTTTCTGTATGTCCATAATTTCGACATGACACTGATGGAGTTAACAAATGCAAGCAGCAACTTTATATAGACCCGTTCTTGGTTAATAATTGACCACAAGCTAGATTAATAAATGCAAGCGGCAAGTTCATGTAAAGCCGTTCTTGGATAAGAGTTGACCATTAACAGCTAGTTGATAATCCTTAATCTAAGTCGAGCAGAGTTTAACATGTGTGAAACATATTAAACACATACCATAATTAAACGTAACATTAAACGGGCGGTGAGAAACGAAGCCTACGTACTGACAAGAAGTTATATTACCCCACCGACAAATATAATGACTGCATATTTCTAAAAACATCAGAAGAACCCCTGTGATGATTTTTATTTCAATCCCGCTTTTATTGTGACTGTTCATGTGGATATATTGAATGACATGACCACACGGCCCCTAACACTGACTTGAGCGGTATTAGATACAAATATCTCAGAGCGACGATATATAGCCCTGTAACAATGACTATGCCATAAAGAATATACACGAGAGTTCAAAACAGACATTACAGACTTCATTCCAGAAGTATTGGAAGTTTGATTCCTCGTTTTGCTCAACTAGTATCCAATCACAAAGTGTGACCCAAGTGTGAAGAAGATATCGAAGCATAATCACCCCTACCCCCATTGTTTTTATTTGTGTTACTCAGCGAGCAATGGGAGAAGGCATCATGCGACCTTACTCATTACCGTAGACACCAACACCCCATTTCAAATGAGCCATGCATTCGTGGTCTTGAATACACACATCAAGCAAAAGCTAATAGGGTAACAATACACCGCTGGAAAATTACAACAAAAGGTCAAGAAAAAATACTTCCATGGTGATAATAACGACATAGTGACACCAATATTGCAGATAATCGGAATCAGATTGCCTTATCTGAATGATCCGTACAGAGACTCAATATGTGATAAATTTCATTGCGTTAGGATCGGGGAGAAATAAAATATTAGAACGTAATCACCCCTACCCCTATTTCGGCTTCATATTTCTCATGCTCTAGTGCCGTTAAACATGGTTATGTTGCATCCATGAAGTGCATAGTAGATGGTTACACCAGGTCTAGAATTAAAGAAGAGGGGATTATCTTTCACAAATACAAATCAGGCAGAATGCAAAAAGAGTTTTTGCAACTGCAAAACAAAAAATCGAGTCTCATTTCTAAAAAAAACAAGGAAAAATGTATCCTCCAAGTTATGACGTCATCATGACATGAACAACGTAAAAGGCGTAACTTGGATTACGTTATCTAATAGAACATTATTCAGAGGTCAGGTTTGAGAAGTTACAGAAAGTTTAGTGCAAGAATAAAAAAGATATACGTTCATAAATACCCCTACTCCCATCTTAGAGTTAATTTTGTCTGGTTCAGACAGCGGTGAAGAAATACATGCTGCGAACTTAGGCACCACCGTAGATGCCTACATCAGGTCTAGAACTGACCAGAAGATGATACTCGTTCATAAACAGTTGCCAAACTAAATCTACGCGGGGGGTGCTACGAAAACCTTATTTAGACCCCTTTTTGCGATTTGGCTACCGGACTATAAGGGGATCGAAT
>JAVTVY010022360.1:0-93485 GCA_036873755.1 Hanleya hanleyi
GACATGGTAAACACAGGACAGATATGGTAAACACAGGACAGATATGGTATAATACATGACAGATATGGTATAATACATGACAGATATTGTAGGACAAGACAGATTACATGGACAGACTCATGGACATTTTTGTATAATACAGCACAGATTTGGTATAACACAGGACATGGTAAACACAGGACAGATATGGTAAACACAAGACAGATATGGTATAATACATGACAGATATGGTATAATACATGACAGATATTGTAGGACAAGACAGATTACATGTACAGGTCCATGGACATTTTTGTATAATACACCACAGACAAGGTATAATACTGGACTGATATTTATAATACAGGACAGATATGGTATAATACGGGACAGGTATTCTATAATATTTATATCCAATGATTGTGTCGATTACCTTGAATACGGCTCCATATAAGCGTCAGACCGATATTGAACGGCAACAACAATATCGTTCTTGGTGTTAATGTAATCATTGGTATCAATGAGAAAGACTAAAATAAGAATATAAATACTGACAAGCTACATGTAATTTCTTACAATTAAGAATTAACCAACAATTCACAAAGGTAAATGTGTGAAGTGAAAAGCTGACTAACGCTACATCACCGTGATATATATATTATCAGGATACTGTGTTCATGTATAGGCACATAACACATGTACAGGGATATGCAAAGAATTCATGCACAAAGTAGAATAATGGTGAATTATAGAATAATGGTGAGTTATATAATGGTGATCTGAATAATAATGGTGGCTTACAGAATGACGAATTAAAGAATTATTGAATGATGTTGAATACATGTATAGGCAATTTTGACACAAATGTTAATTCTACAGAATTAGGAGCCATACAACTATAACCTACACTCTCTCTCTGTGCATATTCAGCATATTCTGTACAGTCAACTGGTATTCCAAAGGAAAATTATGTTATTTTGGTGATGAAAAACATGGTATGATATGGTACTAAATGGTACGATATGATTATGACTAAAAAAGCGTTGAAAAGGCACTGCAGAATAAAAATAATGACGCGTGCTATTGCGTAAATGTGAAAGGGTTGTTTTTTTTAAATCCCCCGGGACACAAACCTAGTATCTCTTAGAAGATAGGACTTGCAGGACTTTTGTTTAACAACCACAAACAACATTGGAATAGTACAATGTGTCGATTATGTGAACAATTTAGATTTCTCAAACTGCATGAAAGGTTGATGGACAGAGCGACTTGTTTGCAGATGGCGACATCCAAGCATGCAGAAAAATATGGAGAAAAAAATAAATTAATTTCAACATTTTACAAGGGCCAAGGCCCCCCCCCCTTTGTTCGGTTCTTGATTTGACAACTAAAGGCTATAGTTCGATCGATCAAGACTGATGTGTATTAGGAGACATAGAACATGTTGGCATACTTTCAGAGTGATGAAAAACGTCTTGGGAACCAGCCAGGACTGAGACTACAAAACTAGAAATAGACAACAACAACAACAACGTTAACTTATTATATGGTGGGTTTGTTCGTGTTTTCATCACGGATGGAGAATGTCTGTTATAGGACATGTCAGTCTGTTATAGGACATGTCAGACAACAGATTCATCGATATTTTACAGTAAAATGAAACAGAGATTACATAATTCTTCAATCTGGACGAAATGTCGAAAACTGGGGTCTGTGGCATTTGATTCGAGCAGATTACATTTGAGAATAGGGGAGAAATTACTTTACCTTCACTGATTCGCAGAATGAAGACAAAAATATGACTGGTAAACCATCTGTGAGCGACGGGGATTTCGAACACAGTATACTTCAACAAGTCAATGAACAATAAAGTCTCTTTGGCCACTTATCGATTCCTTTAATGTATGGAACATTGTTTGTTGAGATAACACAGCAGAGCTGACAATTTACAGTCAATGGCAGAGTGACCAGATGAGGACAGTTACACAATGTCCTGCGAATATACAAAAAAACAAATTTAGTATATCAGTAACACGTATGTGGCGTATCTAGTGAATGAAATACATATCTTTATACTGGTATACACTGTATCTATAGAAAACCTGTTATGTGTGTACCCATATATCAGTTAATTTGTACCAGGCACTTCAGTAAGTTTATGCAAATGAAGTGATATCAAAACCAGACTACCATTGCTACCAATGGTACCATAACAGGATATATCAATGCGCTGTTGGCCCACAATAACATCTACAACCTAGGAGAGCTACACTTAAATAGGTCTAACCTAGTATTGTCCTATAGGAATAAACTCTCAATTGTACACAATCTAGGATAACTAGTGAATTTGTCTACCAAAACCCTGAGATAGAATGCACAATCTATGCATGTACTACTCCTGACCATAACTTCATCTCTATACGACCATACTGTAATGTTGGTGATAATGATCCACCATACATGTCTCACTGTATCTCGTTAACGTGGAATTTATATAATAAAGCTCATGAAATTAGAACTAGTAATGCATAATTCTCAATGACAATAGAAAATATTTGGAATGAATTCGATCTAATCAATTAATTTGGATTTACATGAAAACACTCATCGTAAACTATATCAGTGATTTAGTGAAATAGTATTGATAATGAATCAGTAGAATGACAGAAAATAATTATTAGATAATATTTGCCATGTTAATTGATAAAGATTTACATTATTCAATAATGCTCATATATGGGGCTTAAAAATGTCAGTCATATCAAATATGTACTTATAGCCTTCATCACTCAGTGAATTACATGGTTTGACTGATCAAAACACAATTGAATCAATTTCGGTGTCATAATCTGAATAACCCAAATTTAGATACATTCAAACATCTGAACACCTTAAAGCCTTCACCAAATCTCATTCTAAAATGTTCACCAAATCTCATTCTAAAATGTTGATCACAGGGAAATTATAGTTTCTCAAGCATATTAAAGAAATATGTTCCCAAGAGTTGTTTCCCCTTAATTATAGAATGCTTAAGTGTTCATTTAACCACATATGGCACGGAAGTGTTATACAACCAAAATATTTCATTCATAGAAACACTGACTAATAGTGCTCATCACTACCTCTTATAATACACTTAATACCAAACGGAATTATGTAATGCACAGCCACATAATGCATAATGTAGATAGCACATACAGAACATATCACCTCGTGAAATGACTGCAAATCTAGGATTCTTTTATGGTTTAATACTATTTCCATCATTATTAGAGCCCTATCACGGTAGTGATAATATATTATCGAGAATATAATCCATAATGCCAGTACATTCTACTAGTATGACATATGCCCACATAGCAGGCACAAACACTGGTATGCACGCGAAGCAGACACATTCGACGCTAGTATGGTGAACAATAATTCATTCGATAACAAAGCATGTACTATTATCATACCTGGTACATCAAAGGCTACTAGTCTGTCACTAGTCCCGAGGTACCGCTCAACTGTGGCACACACTGGCCCACCTACATAAATGTATGAAACAACTCGAAGTTGCAGTATTGCATCATATTCAGTTATCGCTGTAAACTCACAATCAATCACTAATTATACAACGAAATATATTATGGTAAATCAATGAAATTTACATAATGATTCTGAATAATTCATACAAAAAGCTTATCTCTCAGCAGACGTAAACAACCTTGTAATTACATGTATCATTCATCGTCAATCAGCTGGTTACGGATCATGCAGCCATGATAACACGTGGCTGGTGCGAAACAAGCCTTGTTCAATATACGTTTACATAAAAATATAAGCGAAATGCATATCGCCCACTCTGATTACTATCGTAGCTCGTCGGCGGAATGTCTACCGAAGAGAATGATGCATGTTACAGCGCTAGCACATAAATATTTACATACGATCAAATGGTTTTTACTGCCTACCTGACACACGCAGTTCAACTCACACAAATGGCGGGCGTTCTTCGACAAGACACCAGAGAGTGAATAAGGGGAGGTAAGTCAGTTCCATATTTTGACATACCAACTACCTAGCATGGCTAACATACACCTCCTCTGGAATCCTATCATGTCCTCATGATACATTTGTACAATAATACAATGGATAGCAATAACTCGATCATGATATGATTATATACAATTGATGACAATATCTGAAAATACGTTCTACATACTACTGCAGAACAGATTTTGGCAACCTATGAGGGTTGCTGTGCAGGCCTGCATTTGCACGCCTGGGATATCGGTGTGTACCAGTTCCAAAATTATCAGTAGTGTCCAGGACAAGTGTTTCTGGATGATCCTCATTGGCAACGCCGTCATAGAATTCAGTTCTCATATCAATGTCCTGACCGTCATCATGTGTTGGATCAGTAACTTCCGGGCGTATTACTATGTATCCGGGGCCCTCCATCATGTCAGAGTCGATCAAGTTATCAGAGTCGACCAATTTCCGAGTCGAACGGTTCCTATTGGATGACATCACTGTCTGTTTTACTTCATCACGTCCGATTTCCACTGGGGTTATCTCGGCTCGACCCACACGACGAAGTGGTCCAGTGCCATCGGCTAACTCCATCGTATAAACACCATTGCGATGTTCCAAGATTTTGTAGGTGTCCTTACCGAACTTATCCGCTATCTTGTGACGACCCTTCGGGTGGTTGCGTCTATAAACCTGAGTTCCAGCACTAAGAGGTTGCTCCTTTACTCGAGTATTATGTCGTTTCCTACGAGCAGCAGATCTAGATTCCAGCTGCTGTTGCACCTGCTGGCGCGCTTGCCAAAGCCGCATCTGATGTTGACCCACCCAGTCACCGTAGATATCAACAGTGTCCTCGTCTTCTCTATCCTCAGTCTCCAAGCCAAGAAGGCGATCAACTGGAAGTACAGCATTTCTCCCGAACATGATATAGAACGGCGAGAACCCAGTTTCACTGTGTGGGGTGGAATTGTAGAAATAACATAGTTCACTGAGGTACTCGGGCCATTTACGCTTCCGGTCGGCAGGGAGAGTGCACAGAAGGTTATGTAAGGTCCGATTAAATCTTTCCGTCTGGCCGTTTCCTTCCGGGTGGCAAGGTGTCGTGCGACTCTTACGAATACCATACAGAGCACAGAGTTCTTGAATCACCTCAGCTTCGAAACATTTCCCTTGGTCGCTGTGGATTCGACTTGGGACGCCATAGCGAGTGAACCATTCCTTCACTAAGGCTCTTGCGACTGTCGGTGCCCGCTGATCCTTAGTTGCGACTGCTACAGCAAATTTCGAAAACCAATCGGTTATCACTAGTACGTTTTCCTGACCATTACTAGCCCGATCCATCAGAGTGAAATCAATGGAGATCACCTCAAGGGGTTTGGAAGCTCCCAAGTGGCCTAAACTTGTTTTGACTGGACGGTAGGGACCTTTGGCACGCACACATCGTTCACACCCCTGGAGGTATTTTTGGACAATCAGTGATATCTGAGGAAACCAGCATCTCTCACGCACTAGGGCTTCAGTCCGTTCTCCACCTTGGTGTCCCATGCTGTCGTGGAGACACTGCAACACTTGGTTCTGTAGACATAGCGGCAACAGTAAGCTGAAGTGATCTCCTGACCTAGTTTGAGTTTTCCGGTACAGTACTCCATTGGTCTCTACAATTCTGTCCCACTGACGAAATATTATCTGTACAGCTTTGGTCTCGGTGGCTCGCTCTTTAGCAGTCGGTTTGCGACCCAACTTCCTGAATGCTATCAACTTGCCAATTACAGGATCGTTTCGTTGAAACTCTGCCATATTGTCGGAATCCCATGATGGAAAGTTTGTCGCAAGGTTAGAGTGGTCGCCGTTCTGAACTGCAGTCACTGCACAACTTACAACACAAAGACTCCTGACTGCCACATCTGTCAAGTCCTCCGGAATCGCAGATCCAACAATTATGCTGGCAACGTCACAGTCGTCCACAGACTCGAATGGGGAATCCGATGGTCCATCAGCATAGATTTCTGGAAGCCTGGACAGGATGTCGGCATTGCTGTTGGCCTTTCCTGGCCGGTAGCGCAGGGTGAAATTAAAACTGGATAACTCATTCACCCAACGTTGTTCGATAGCAGGTACTTTGCTCTTGCTCATTACGTAGGTCAAAGGGTTGTTGTCTGTTACAACCTCAAAAGTGGCACCAGTCAAGTAGTCACGGAACTTGTCACAAATGGACCATTTCAGTGCTAAAAGTTCAATACGCTCACTCGAGTAGCCAGCTGTCCTCTCCGGATTTCGCAGTCCTCTGGAGGCATAAGCCAAAACTCTGAGTGTTCCATCCTGAAGTTGGCTGAGCACCGCTCCAAGTCCCGAGTTGCAGGCATCGGTTTCGAGTAAAAATGGGAGGGAAAAGTCTGGGTATGCTAGAAGCGGTGCACTGGTAAGTTTGGTCTTCAGTTGCTCAAATGCTGTTTGACACTCTCCATTCCAGAATTGGGTTATGTCGCTATTCTTTCCAGGCTGACGACGACGTCCGGTGGCTGACATCCCACACTTAGTGATGATAGCGTAAAGAGGAGCAGCGATTGCCGCGAAGCCCTTCACGAACCGTCTATAATAGGAAGCGAATCCAAGATATGACCTAAGCTGATGAAGTGTTTTCGGAACAGGCCATTCGTCCAAAACTCGTGTCTTTTCCGGGTCAGTGGAAACTCCATCTGGTGAGATAATATGTCCAAGGAAGAAAACCTCTCTACGAAAGAGATGACATTTAACCGGTTCTGCCTTCAAACCATGCTCTTCGAGCTTCCGAAGCACGACTTCCAGTCGGTCTATGTGTTCCTGAGTGTTGCTGGCCCATACCACAATATCATCGAGGTAAACGAACATACGTTCCATCAGGTCATCTCGGAATATGTGGCCCATCAGTCGCTGGAAAGTCGCAGGGGCATTCACAAGGCCAAACGGCATTCGGTTATATTCATACAATCCGAATGGGGTCGTAAATGCGGTTTTAGGTTTATCACACTCATCCACTTCGATCTGATTATATGCCGCTTTCAAGTCTATGGTTGAGAATTGTTTGGCTCCAGACATCAGGTCCAGACTCTCCTCGATTCTGGGTAGAGGGTATACATCACGGTGTGTCTTGGAGTTTAGGCGGCGGTAATCCATTTCTCCATTTTTCTTTTGAACAAGTACTGGTGGAGCACTGTAGCCTGATGTGCTGTGGCGAATAACACCTTTCTGAAGCAAGTCCTGGAGATGATCTTTCACCGCCCCGATCTGAGACGGAGGCAACCGGCGGTGAGGAAGTGACACTGGAACATCATCTTTTGTCCGGATGTGGTGTTTGATTGTCTGAGTTCGTCCTAAACCTGGTGAAAATACATTTCGGTAAGTGTTCAGCAACCGTTCGGCGCGTTCACGCTCTTCTAGAGTCCCTTCAATCCCAGAGAGATCTGGTAATGAGGTATCTTCAGATGTTTCAGGACTTTGTCTTCCCACTGATATCTCGTTTGAGTCGGCAGAGAGTGAGACTTCTTCGGTGATGAGAAAATCTTGAGTCACGCCAATCCTGGTCCTTGGTGGTAGCCATACATCCTGCTCGGAAAAGTTTATCACCTCAACCATCCCTTCGGAAATCGTTGGCGCTACACGTACAGCAGGGTGGGGAGAATTTGTCAGTGGCTCCACCAGGACAGCGTTCAACTTGCTCACTCCTGCACATTTAACCCGAGAGAGACACATGGCTGGAATACACACTGGCTCTTGCCCGTCAATTCGTGCAAACTTCGAGGCTGGTTGAACCTTATCTACAGAAACACACAAACTGGTCAGTTGTCTCAAAGCTGGGACGTTGCTCAGGATATTCATCCCCAATAGACCAGGACGCGGATCGCCATTGCCCGAAGAATCTGGACAGCCCTTCAGGACAAGAAAAACTGCTTCATCTACTACTGTGCCCATGACTTCTACTGTGGTGGTTATCATTCCAATATATGGAAGGTCAAGTCCGTTGGCAGCAACAAGTCTCAACCACTGGACCTGTTGAATTGGGTTGTCAGAGAAATGCTTTCTGTAAAATGGTTCTGTCATGGTGCTAACCTGTGAACCAGTATCTAATAAACTAGACATAACTACACCAGCCACCTTCGCTTCTACCACCGGGCAGTTACCAATCAGTTGGCGTCATAACTGATTACCCGCTGAAGAGGCAGACCCACCTGCATTAGGTATAACCTGGCTACCCACTGAAAAGACAGACCCACCTGCATTGGGCAAATGATCTTGCCCCTCGTAAGTGCTACTACCTTGCCTTTGCTCATCCCTCAGGCGTTTTCTACATTCCCTTTTAACATGACCATATTTCTGACAATAGAAACATTGTAATCTAGGCCTAGGCGCATGGAATGAGGCTGGGACTTGATTACTAGCAGTTGGGTTACACGGGACTGAGGGCTGATTAAAAACAGGGGGTTGATTTACTACAGGGGGTGCCCTAGAATTGCTGCTTAGCAGCTGTTTTGTGAGTTCAATCATTTCTCTTGCCCAGGCTGGAGGACCTGTAAGGGAATTGTCAGAGTCAATTTTATTACATGAATAATCGGCAGACAGTTCTTTAATCTGGGCTTTGGGGGTCTCCATGCTCTCGTCCAGTGCAACGTCACGTAATTCAGAGAAAGTCACGGTGGGGCGATCCCGTATGCGCCGCTTCAATAACCGCTGGAGGGAAGCAGGCTTGATACCTTCGGCAAACTGATCTCGAATTAACTTTTCTCTGTCCCTCACTGACAGTGTGGTTTTTTCGAGAATTGAAACTAATGCGTGCGAATAATCAGTCACACTCTCAGATGAGGTTTGGGTTCTATTATAGAAATCTCTCATTACTTGGGCAGATGACGCGCGACTGCCAAACACACGTTTGAGTCCAGCGAATAGAGAATCTGGAGTGTCAGGCAATTGTTGCCTAACTTCTTCTTCTGCAGCCCCCTGCAGATAGTCTCTGAGGAAAAGTACGGCTTCATTTCCCTGAAGTTGAAGGGATACAATCGTTCTTCTGGCTCTCTCAATCCACAAACTTGGATCGTCCTTACCCACATACACAGGTAATTTCACTGGAGGAGGTAACACAATTCTCGTAGGGAACATCGGCGGTGGTACACGTACCCCACCATCAGCTTCGTGTACCGTTCTACGTTCACTTCGGGCCTGGTTCAGCTCAAAACGGAGATCTGCCAATTCACGTCGCAGAGCGGATATATCTTCATCTGGCCCGTTTCTCTCCACCAGGTTGTCTTCACTTATCAGGGATGGGGAGTCGTCTCCTCCTTCTGCCATTGTCACTCAGCCTGGTCACTGCTCTCCCTGCAATCCCACTTCTGACACCAACTGTGAGCGACGGGGATTTCGAACACAGTATACTTCAACAAGTCAATGAACAATAAAGTCTCTTTGGCCACTTATCGATTCCTTTAATGTATGGAACATTGTTTGTTGAGATAACACAGCAGAGCTGACAATTTACAGTCAATGGCAGAGTGACCAGATGAGGACAGTTACAAAAAAACAAATTTAGTATATCAGTAACACGTATGTGGCGTATCTAGTGAATGAAATACATATCTTTATACTGGTATACACTGTATCTATAGAAAACCTGTTATGTGTGTACCCATATATCAGTTAATTTGTACCAGGCACTTCAGTAAGTTTATGCAAATGAAGTGATATCAAAACCAGACTACCATTGCTACCAATGGTACCATAACAGGATATATCAATGCGCTGTTGGCCCACAATAACATCTACAACCTAGGAGAGCTACACTTAAATAGGTCAAACCTAGTATTGTCCTATAGGAATAAACTCTCAATTGTACACAATCTAGGATAACTAGTGAATTTGTCTACCAAAACCCTGAGATAGAATGCACAATCTATGCATGTACTACTCCTGACCATAACTTCATCTCTATACGACCATACTGTAATGTTGGTGATAATGATCCACCATACATGTCTCACTGCACCTCGTTAACGTGGAATTTATATAATAAAGCTCATGAAATTAGAACTAGTAATGCATAATTCTCAATGACAATAGAAAATATTTGGAATGAATTCGATCTAATCAATTAATTTGGATTTACATGAAAACACTCATCGTAAAATATATCAGTGATTTAGTGAAATAGTATTGATAATGAATCAGTAGAATGACAGAAAATAATTATTAGATAATATTTGCCATGTTAATTGATAAAGATTTACATTATTCAATAATGCTCATATATGGGGCTTAAAAATGTCAGTCATATCAAATATGTACTTATAGCCTTCATCACTCAGTGAATTACATGGTTTGACTGATCAAAACACAATTGAATCAATTTCGGTGTCATAATCTGAATAACCCAAATTTAGATACATTCAAACATCTGAACACCTTAAAGCCTTCACCAAATCTCATTCTAAAATGTTGATCACAGGGAAATTATAGTTTCTCAAGCATATTAAAGAAATATGTTCCCAAGAGTTGTTTCCCCTTAATTATAGAATGCTTAAGTGTTCATTTAACCACATATGGCACGGAAGTGTTATACAACCAAAATATTTCATTCATAGAAACACTGACTAATAGTGCTCATCACTACCTCTTATAATACACTTAATACCAAACGGAATTATGTAATGCACAGCCACATAATGCATAATGTAGATAGCACATACAGAACATATCACCTCGTGAAATGACTGCAAATCTAGGATTCTTTTATGGTTTAATACTATTTCCATCATTATTAGAGCCCTATCACGGTAGTGGTAATATATTATCGAGAATATAATCCATAATGCCAGTACATTCTACTAGTATGACATATGCCCACATAGCAGGCACAAACACTGGTATGCCCGCGAAGCAGACACATTCGACGCTAGTATGGTGAACAATAATTCATTCGATAACAAAGCATGTACTATTATCATACCTGGTACATCAAAGGCTACTAGTCTGTCACTAGTCCCGAGGTACCGCTCAACTGTGGCACACACTGGCCCACCTACATAAATGTATGAAACAACTCGAAGTTGCAGTATTGCATCATATTCAGTTATCGCTGTAAACTCACAATCAATCACTAATTATACAACGAAATATATTATGGTAAATCAATGAAATTTACATAATGATTCTGAATAATTCATACAAAAAGCTTATCTCTCAGCAGACGTAAAACAACCTTGTAATTACATGTATCATTCATCGTCGATCAGCTGGTTACGGATCATGCAGCCATGATAACACGTGGCTGGTGCGAAACAAGCCTTGTTCAATATACGTTTACATAAAAATATAAGCGAAATGCATATCGCCCACTCTGATTACTATCGTAGCTCGTCGGCGGAATGTTTACCGAAGAGAATGATGCATGTTACAGCGCTAGCACATAAATATTTACATACGATCAAATGGTTTTTACTGCCTACCTGACACACGCAGTTCAACTCACACAAATGGCGGGCGTTCTTCGACAAGACACCAGAGAGTGAATAAGGGGAGGTAAGTCAGTTCCATATTTTGACATACCAACTACCTAGCATGGCTAACACATCCTCAGTTCCATATATACTACCGTCTGATAGACGGGCGATATTCTTAAATCATGTTGTACTGTGGCTTTGCAAAACGTGAGTACGGTGAACTGCTCAAAAAGCGCACACTCAAAATAGGGAAAATACACTCTGCCACAGAACATAAAATTTACTATAACTGGCTATCAGATTAGGCCATTTCCCGTGGTTGGGTTGTTTCTGTAAAAAACGGAATCATCTACATTCGGGCAGAAACAGTTGACATGTCTCCGTGCATGTTTTGATCATATACAGCGAATACATAGTCCTTCCATCACAGCACATCCACGCTGGGGGGAACCGCTATGGGTGTGTTTTGCTGAAGCTTTTTTTTTTTTTTTCCTGCCGGATACCCCGCGTGCGGCTGGATGACCCGCGCGCTGCGTGCGGCCAGATGATCCACGCGCTGCGTGCGGCCGGATTGCCGAACATTCCAGATGATTCTCACGTATTTGGGACTACTTTCTGTCCGCGAAGGCTTTTTTGACCGCATCACCGCCAGACCGCATCACTGCGGAGGAATTCGAAGTCAAAAGTCATGTGACCTTGCCTTCCCAGAGGTCAAAAGTCATGTGACCTTGCCTTCCCAGCCGAGGTCAAAATACTCGCTTCTGACTGGCTGTGTGACCTCCACAGAGGTCAGAGGTCAATGAGAGTCAATCGGGATGTTATATACTACTGACGTAACCTATCCCCAATACACTGCTTTTTGTTCGTGCGCCTCCGGAGGCCGAATTTTACACTACTCATAGTTTATTAGAATAATGGAAAAGATCGCAGTACTTCGAACCAAGTGAAGATGAAATGAGTCAAATTTTGGGACATATTTTAATAAATGAAAGAATCAAAGTTCTTCGCACCAAGTGAATGTAAAATAAGTCAAATTTTTGAACATTTTCTCATTCCGCTTAAAAAGTGCTTTGATACACAAGGTAAAGCGTAAATCAGAATCAGACACAAGCACAAGTCGAGTATCTGAGGCAAATATTGGGGGTATTCTGGAAAATTACATCTTCATTTTATCAAGCCAATTTCTACGGTCCAACTTCGAACATCCCTTGATAAATCTGACCCCCTTCAATGTTCAAAGAACGTATAAATAGACACGAGACGTCACTGATCTCGAAACCATTTGAATTTCGAAATGTGTCAAAAAGAGCGCGTTATTGATTGGCGGACCTATATATTGGGCCAGTACAAGCACCATATTAGGAAGAATGACGCCACTACTTGAGGTTCTCTCGTTCGTAAGTGAAATTTACACCTCGGATTTCGAACGTTGAAGGTGGTCAGATAAATCAAAGCAGGTTCGAAGTGGGAACGTAGAAATTGGCTTGATAAAATGAAGATGGGGAAATTAGAGCTACTTTATTACATACAGCGAATTTTCTTCCTTTCAGTAGGAGATGAATAATCTGTCGCCAATGGGGTAAAAAAATAAGAGTTGTATCCACTAACTCGACCAACCATCACAAATTTGTTGCCAGAGGTGGGGATCACGAACCGTCTATTTTCAGACCCTGGCTGACTACTAAACTATCTTGTGCAACATGGATTTTTTTTCTGTGCTATAAAATGGAGTAACAAGAACATGTTCCCACACAGGACTATAATTTAAGATTTTACTCAAAAATCTAAAAGTTTAACTTCTCGAGTTTTAAAACTTGGAAGTTGGTTCTGGTATTCGTCACAGTCATTTCAAAGCAAGTCACTGTGAAACAAACGAGCTGAACTCGGTGCATATCTGGATGCACAATGTCATGTTGACCGTGTAATCACAATTTTACCGTTTAAAGTACCGTAATTGCTTTTGTTGTGCATTAGGGCGGATCGCACCTTTGTAATACACTGCTAATTGAAGCAAAAACATAGTGAGCGGCCAGACAAATATGACAAAGGCTTGTCGTGCAATCGAAGTGTCTCTGAGCTTGAGCGACGAAAGTTCCAGTCTGCTCGCGTCACGAATGACTTTCTCTTGACCCTTTGGTGTTGTTAATCACGTAGAAATCGGTCTGTCATTCTGCTAGACGCGTTAAGACGATAGATAAATAGATATTGTTACATCCAGGTATATGTTATATCGGTTTTAGTAAACTCTGTGACTATTTAAACGGCGGCGATATTTTGGTCTAAGATCGGGCAATGCAATACATACATGCTCGTGGCTATTGTTGATGGTTCACAGTTCTCTTTCAGGTCCGCGCTCACATTTTGTAAGCCGGCGACTTTCTGTCTAGAGCATGTAAACCATAGTCCTACACTCTTAGTCTGTAGTTAAACATATCACTTAAACTCGTGGCTTAGCACTCATTAGTTAACAGGACTTTAAGAAGATATCCCTCTCACCTGGGTCTTCGTGCCGACCCGCCGAGGTTTAATAGTGTATCGCATGTTATCTCAGTGTACCCCCTTCTGATGCTTGCCGTAATGTCACCGTTAATAGAAGCTGTTTGCGTTTGGTATTATACTCGAGGAAGGTGACATTAATATTTGGTCCTCGATCGCTTAACAATGAAGCCGATAAGGAAACAAAGGCTGGTTAAACTAGAAAGATCGTCGGAACAAAACAAACTCTGCATGCGCGACGAGCTCAGTTGAAATGGTGGAAAGTCGTAAACTGGCATCATTATCCACACACCGTTGCATCAGATAAGAGATTAAGGGGTGTCGCTACCTTCCGTTTGGGGCAAACATGTATTCGTGTATTCCACGAAATCTGCGTTTACGGGCAAAATATCATCCAGATCGATTGAAAATGAATAATTAATCTGGTATTTTTTTGTTTGCATAAAAATGTCATTAACAACTAAAATTTCGGTTATTTGACAGTAACGCTTAAAGCTACACTACATCTCCGAGTCTCTACCTAAACTTTCGATTTAACATCCAATTTTGCTAAAAATTTCTACCGTCGGAAATCGACATGACAGAATTCCCCTTTTATGTTGCTATTTTTAACCATGGTTAACATTTAACCATAATGTGGTTAACATTTAACCATAATGCAGTAAACATTTAACCATAATGTGGTTAACATTTAACCATAATGTGGTTAACATTTAACCATAATGTGGTTAACATTTAATCATAATGCAGTAAACATTTAACCATAACGTGGTTAACATTTAACCATAATGCTGTTAACATTTAACCATAATGTTGTAAACATTTAACCATAATGCGGTAAACGTTTAACCATAATGTAGTAAACATTCAACCATAATGTAGTAAACATTTAACCATAATGTGGTAAACATTTAACCATAATATAGTAAACATTTAACCATTTTCAATGGAATGGCCTCCTGTATTTCTACGAATTATTATTATTAAAATTAAAATTGTTATTATTATTCCATATGGCACCATAAAGTACCAATTTAGGGTGTCATCTGACCACAAGGGCCAAATTGTGCAATAATATTTTGAAAACAAAAAAACATCGTCAGAGTAATGGTCACCGCTCGATAGGATCTCTAATTGTATCAAATCATCAACATTGTTATTAGTTGGAAGACGATTGATGTCATCTCTACCAATTACTTTCATCAAGAATATGTTTATACCGGGTTAACCGTGATATATATGGACTAAACAAAATTAATAACACATAAAAGAAACATTACTACCAGGCTTATCTTCTCCCATACACCTAACTTTTTAAATTATATCCGAAAATTAAGGGCCTCTTTGCACACCCCGCAGAGGGGCGTAACTTACGCGTAAAATACCATTATGCGTAAAGTTGTTCAAATATGCACATTTGAACACATAATTTCTATTTTAAAATACTTATCATGTGGATGTTTTTTTTTTACATTTTACTTCATAATTTCTTCAAAACTGACCACATCATCAATTTCGACAACATTGTAGTGATTACTTATTTTAATGCATTTTCACATTTGACTAAAGTGTTCAGATTTGAATATTGGCGTCCACTTTTTTGACAGCTCGGTATAAATGTATTCTCGGTCAAAGTATTGGTTAGAAGTGACATCGATTGTCTTCTCCTTAATATTAACAATGCATCTCGTAGTTTAATACCATTGAAGACCCTATCGAGTGGGTGACCATTTCTCTGACATGCCTTTTTTTCAAAATATTAATGCACAATTTGACCCTTGTGGACCGATGACACCCCTAATGGTACTTTAATGGTGCCGTATTGACGTATGATCAGACCCGAAGGTGAAGGTTAATCCGGGCTGTCCACCTTTGTCGACTTAATTCAGTGATCCAAGAACGATAACTCTCTCACTTATACCGTGCGGATGTTCGGGGTGAACTGGTATTGTGGTCGCCGTGTTGGTGTCATCACCTTGACTGTTGGCACGGTGTGTTGATAGTCTCCTACTCAAGCCAATTCCTTGTTTTCAGGGTCTCAGACCAGTAAATTGCTCATTAACATAAATGTACCGAATGTATATTAGCACTCGGGGTTTTTAACAAGTGAATTAATTCCCTGGCAGATATAAAGTATGCGTCCTTAGTGGCCTCAGAGGTTTGTCAAATTTATCTAAAGGGCAAACGCGCAGCCATTCTTTACACTATAACACTGTAGACTGTCCTAGCCAAATATTATAACACCTGTGTATCCGAATATTGCTATCTCCACAGGAACATTTTCTTCACCGCTTCCCCCCCAAATCAGCAGGTACACACAGTTTTAATAACCAAGGCCCCCAAGTGCGCAAATCAACCCGGCGTATAGGTTTTAAGAGGGAACCATGCTCAGGCTAACTAGCGACGATTGTTACATATTGGCAACACAAATTCACCTGTTTCAAAAACAATTTAAGAGCACATTTATTCACTAAATACTAAATTATACTACGGTATTATTATATATAATTATTACTGAAACTAAATATTTTGAATATAATCCTTATGTCCTTATGGCATGAATATAATGTATGGTTAATGTATATTTAATTCTTTTTAATTTATATAATGTCGGACTAATTTGCAATGAAACAACGGAGTTCGTTAATCAAACATAAATATAATATAAATATAACTGTTTACTGGAACTATCGGCCTTTTCATGATATAAAATTACATTCGATATCGTAAATGCCACCCACGTAGCCTTCAGTCTATATGGATGCCTCTGAATAAAATATTTTCAGCAATATCTCATTATTATCATATCATTTCATTCACAATATCAACATTCTTTTCAACATTGTATTCCGCGAAACCTCGTCGAAAATGTTTTTAATTTTATATCAGTTTTCTGGGAGGCAGCTTTTACGTCTTTAACAAGCTTATTTTAAACAATAGAAGAATCTCGAACATCCAGTCATTTCCCTTGTGTTTCTGCTTATATATTTTATATCATTAAGACATTTTAGTCACAGTGCTGTTTTTGAATAATTGTCAGCGTTATGTCTCGTGTGAGTCTTAATTGACTATATATGATATACTGGAGTAATATCAATGTCTCTCATAACTATAGAGTGGCATCCAATCTTGTTTTAATATCTGTATTTTATTTAATGGATGGTGAGACAGAAATAAAATAAAATATTGAAAATTGAAATTGCTTTAATAATCCATCTTTATTTGGAAAATATGTGAACCCTTCTAATCTGAAACGGAACGGAAAGTAATTTTGTGTATACCGGTAGCGTATTTTAGAGAGCACATTGCATGCCACTCAGATCAAGTGCTAAGACTATATATTTTGAAGTGAACCCATATATTTACGTAGCGGATATACAGTAAATGTAAAATAAATATTTTATTTCTGATGACATTTCTTCTCAATTTCCAACCATTTAGTAAAGGCAAGTTGTCCTATCATTTCCACAATGGTTTTATGGCGTTCACATTCTCGAGATGCTTGTGGCCATCAATTGGTTTGGCGCAATTCATGAAAAAATATACCGGGTAGCTATATATTCAATGTATTTTATACTGTTATTTGTTTGCTTTGTAATAAACGCTGATGGTTTCAGACCTGAATTCAAAACGAAATATAGTTTTGAAATCTATTTTCAACCACAGCGATTGAACAAAAGTAAAATTCCACGTGTATGAATAGTTAATTGAAAACGAGTGAACTAGAATTTTTTGCAACAAGGTCGGAGTAAATCAAAATAATAAAGTGATTCAGATTGACCCTTATTGAAAATCATGGGATTATATTGAAATAAGGGAATTAATTATTTTACTGTACAATACGTATGAAAATGGTGGTTTCAATTGAAAATTAATCCGTATATACCATACAATTTCTTTATACCGGACCCGGAATCGCATTCGAATATATTATTTGCGAAATTAATCATTCCTATGATAAATGAAATGTTATTTCCGTGCATTTTTCCACCACAGGACAATCCCTTGGGAATTGAGAGATTAATTATCTCAAAATATTCAAGGAAAAGAAGGTTGTTTTCCCCGTATCATTTTTGCTTCATTCGCCGGAAATTTCACAACACATATTTTTAAAAAATCACATTTCAATTCCGGTTCCTGGATCGATGTGTTAACTATCATGCAGAAAGTCATCTTGGGTTTCAAATGGATGACCAATGTAGCTTAAATCGTACCTGTAAAACGTCATGCTAACCGCGCATATACAGTATATATTCAAATGTATAGTCACAATTTATTGGCTTTCAAATGAACATTCGCAATTCATTTTCACTATAAAAATGGTGTACAAGTGAACAGTCACAATTACCATGATATTCAAATGAACTCTCATAATCAATATTTTGTTCAAATGAACAATCACAATGGAAGACTTGCACAATACCAATTATCCATTCAGATTCTGTCGTTACCACTTCCGGTTGGTCAATATTGTCTCGTTAACCAATCAACTGTCAGATCGACCACTTCCGGTTTATCTTATGATCCTATTGTGCAAGTCTCCCATTCGTATTGTGTTAAAATAAACAGTTATAATTAATACGGCGTTCAAATGAACAGCCACAACTCAGAAATGATGTTCAAACGAACTATCGCAATTAAGGGACTTCGTTATCTTTCGTTTGGCGGAAGTCACCTGATGTATCCCACAAACTCTTCCTTTTATTACAACTGAGCATTCAAATCAATTGAAAATTAATAATCGACTTAATATCCAGTCACAATCCATGTGCTGTATATACTAACAGGCATAATTCACATGGTATTTAAATGAACATTCACAATTCACATCGTGTTAAAAGGAATTCACAATCCATATGATGTTCAAATGAACCGTCACACTTCAAAACCGTGCTCAATGAGTCATAATCGATAATGTCTTCAAATGAAGATACAATTCATACGCTGTTCGAATGAGCTGTCGAAAATCTATATGGCGTTAGACTGATGTGAACAATCCTGTGGTGTTCAAATGAACAGTAACAATTCTTATGATGTTCAAATAGAGTCACAATTTACATCGTATTCAGATGAACATCCACAATTAATATGATGTTTCAATGAACTGTCACACTTCATGCCATGTTCAAATGAACGGCCACAAATCATATGGTGTTCAAATGAGCAGTCATTACCTTTATGGTCACTTTTCATACGGTTTTCAAATGAACACCACAATTCATACCGTGTTCAAATGAACAGTCACAATTCATACAGTGTTCAAGTAAATAGCCATAATTCATACCGTGTTCTAATGAACAGTCACAGTGCTCGAATAACCCGACATAATTCGTATGGTCTGGAAATTAAATGAAATGAAATAAAAAAAACCCTCACAATATGGTCTTCACAATTCATACGCTGATTAAATGAACAGTCTCAACTGATATGGTGTCCAAATAAACAGTCACAATTGATATGGTGTCCAACTGAACAACCGCAATCAATATTATATTCAAATGAACAGTCACATTCCAATATAGCATCCGAATAACCAATCACAATCCAGCTTGCGTTCATCGGATACTAAACGACGTACAGGCCATTCATGGATTAGTCCCGAAGTCTAGTCTAGTATGTTTTCAGCGACAAAATGATTTTGGTCAGATTCATGATGTCGTACTACTACTGTTCATGCCACTCCCTCTTGTACTATAATAGTGTCGTAGGGTAAGGGTCTTGGGTACCGGTGTTGGGGCTGAAATTCGCTTTGGACGACGGCTGACTATCAAATATAAGACCTGATGCTTCACAGCCAGAAAAAAAAGATGATACTTATCATCCTAAAATGGTGATGACAGCATCACCCCAAAAAGGTGTTGAGTTGGAGCCATCACCCTTTTCCACCATTACCTTAAAAGGGTAATGGCTGTCACCCTAAAAGGGTGATCAGCATTGAGTGCAAATGTTTAAGTCATCGCCCTAAAAGGGTAATATCTATCACCCTGAAAGGGTGACGACCTGGGTCATCAGCGTAAAAGGGTGACGACATTGGTCATCACCCTTTTTCATCACCTTTAAAGGGTGATGAACAGGCATCATCACCATAAAAAGGTAATGGGCCATCACCCTTTTTCTGGCTGTGTTCTATTCCATCTAAACAGGATAATTCTTTCGCAACACTTACCCGGTTTTACAGGAACGTGAGGTTAACATATTGAAGGTATGGTGGGATGTATTAACTGATCGTAAATCGATATCATTTCCATCGAATGGCGGGTAAAAAGACGAACCGTGCCTAAATTAGCGACCGCTTAGTTTTAAGCAAATACACACAAAGTTCTAGAGACAGGATGACTTTATTTATTCAATCCCTAGAAGGTTCACAAATTTGGGGAATTTTCCGCTAACACTCCAATTAGATGGTGGATGTTCCAGTCGTTCTGTTGTTAGCGACCGTTTGAAGGCAGAGTTTCGGATAGTCTAACACTAAAAGCCCTTCGATGTTAAACACTATTCTTTTACATGCGACCATCTAAAAGGCTCTAAGCAAATTCCCGTTTCATTCCTGCTTGATGGGCAGCGAAGTTTCAAGTCAAATAACACATGATCCTCCAAATCGTTTTTTTTTTAATGGAAATTGCATCAATTGTATAATATTCAATTATTCTTTCCGATAATTCTGTTCGAATGTCATCAAACCTTACTGATAGTCTGCATGAAGCCTGAAATCGTCTTCATTATTATAATATTAGCCTGTGAATAATTATCGGCACCATTCGTACATCGCAAATATGACAAGCAATTTTGTAACATATCCCAATAGTAGAGCAAAAAAAATAAATAAAAAATTCACAATTAAGGGGGGAAAAAATTAATAATAAAAAAGAAATAATAAATAAATAAATAAAAATATGGGAAATGTTTAAGTTGATCAACACGTATATTTCAATTAAACATTTTTATTTCAGAAATGCTTTGTGAAATTCCATAATTGATTTGTCATTTTCTACATGAACTGTCAAGTGAAAACAATATATTTATAAAATATGTCATAGGAATCACATATATTAGTGATAATCGATTTCTGTATGTTTCCGGCTTACAATAATTACGGCTATAAGAAAAAATCGTCGTTGTACTTGAGAATGTGTGAGTGTGGAATCCCCTTAAATGAAGCGTTGACAGGTACTTCAGAACATTTAAGCCGCATATATATATGACTCTTGAGAGGGTACTGTCAAAACACACTGTTTCCTGTATTTTTTAATTCCTGGAACTTAAAACTTATGGTTGAGAAAGAGAATATGACACTATATATTAAAATGGTAAATGCTGTTTGGGGAAGGTGATGGCGGGGGGATATTCTTGCTATCTAATTAACACGATCTTCTATATTCATATTCAACCCTAACTTTTCATTTTTTGTTTGAAAATTCTGTTATTAGCGGAACGTCATAAGCTAACAGACAAAGAAGTTTTTATTCATAATAATTCGTTTGTTTACTAGTTTCCAACCTCTAAAATTCCTCTCAAAGAATTAATTTTTCATGTATACTTGTACGAAGTATGATCAGTGGTCGGTTGAAGATTTTGGGTTCAATCGAGGGTGTCGTTGGGTGCGAACGACCCCCTCTCAGCGCCCAATTGCATGTTATATTCCTATGTTGGACAGTACCGTATGGGCTCTCTGATAAGGAAGCCTGGGAAACGATCCTCTCTCAAGAAATCCTGGCGACAATCATGACGATGTAGTATTATGCAATTCTGAAGGAAATCTAATGGAGTTAACCTTGTTACGGTCATCGTCGAATACCAAGAAGAATCGCTCGTGCGCTAAACTGTTATTGGTTGTTCGGGTCATACTAACATCTTTAGGTGCCTAATCTAGTTAACTAAACTTACAAAGTGGGAATTGCCGTCAAAGTGAGTGAGCCCTGAAGGCAACGGATAAGTCAACCGGAGGTCTTTCCTCGATATAGTTCATTTTATATTGCGTCACTAGCGCAAATTGTAAAATTGAAGGTACTCGGCTAGGACAATATTTGCCCGTTGGTTCAGTCCACCGTGGGCCGTTAATTGTAAAATAGACTTATCCGTGGCACCAAAAGATTAAACCGCGAACTTGCTTAATTATATATACATTGGTGAAGCTATTCGCGAACACCGCTCGATCTTCTTAAACAACTTCCAGACGGTTATGGTCCAGTATAAGTACGCAATAAAGACTTCATCGAAAACTACTCCAGAACCAAAAGCTTTGTTTGATTTTTTTCCTTTCTTGTGTTGTTCGATTTTGTCTGACTTGGAATATGAATCTATCTCTATATGCCCATGTCTGATTAATTACCACTTCGAATTTCACGAGCACAACATCCTAGATAATATTTATAAAACGAACTTCTTTTCTTGCGAAAGAATACCGGAACCTGTAGCCTAACTAACATTTGGTGAGCTCTACATGTACGTCTCGATCGCTAAATCCTTTCGAGTGTACCGACATAGAAATGATTTTTTTTATCACGATGTCCTTGTGATATACCAGCCTCAAGAATCCATGTTGAATACTGCTTAGATATTGTACTATACATGCTTTAAGTGCGAACATCTTTTTAAATTAATGAAAACGATACATCATTCATAGCGCTTCAATACCGCCACTTGAGAAAAACAGCAACACTTCGCCGCCATGTTCGAGCCCGCAACTCTCCATTATGCGGATCTAGCCATGCGTGATGCGCCATGATGGTGGGGGAGGTTCGCGGCTTTATGAAGTCATCTGTTCTATGATAATTGGCACAAATGATGAGACTTCTTCTATAAATACGCCACATAATTGGTTTTCCTGGCTTTGTTGGGTAATAAACGGTCAGTTCGTTATGTTTGGGTATTGTAGATTGCCACGCGCCTGCGGTCTATCTGTACTATCCACAATATAGCGATAAACATGACAGAGCCGGAGAGATGCCATGCAGCTCGCAGAAAAGCGGAATTTATACGATATCCGTATGATAAACTATAAAATATATATTCGAATGTAGTTAGAGGTATACTGGCCACTTGGTATGTGGCTAATATTATAGAGACAGTTATGTGTGTATCGGAGGACCGCCGACGTGCATGATCGGAAAATTATGACGGTCGGATCTGGGATCCATTGATTATCTATATGTAGATAATTCTGCTTACTGATTTGAGTATGGTTACCAAGTACATAGGTTAAATTGATCACAGGGGCCCGGGACAAGAGCACCGAGCGTGGTACAGAATAGTAGTGTCTCAGTGGATGGAATCTCCGTACCCTCCCTTATAATAAATACTATTTATATGCGGTCCCCCGTGTATTTTTGTAGTGAATAAATAATATTTACTCGCGTTCGGAGACCCCTTGAGACACTCCACCCGATTCGCTACCGAGTCTTGTCCCGGACCCCTAATATACACAATACATGACATGCCATTATTTAATACTCTCACAGCTTGCCTAGTCTGCTGTGATGTATACTTATAATCTGATCTGCATATTTTATTTTTCAGAAAAGACAAACTTTAAGCTGCATTTATTAATTTTCTTCGTCTGCGGAAAATGGACAGTTCAATGCTATGTGCAAAATTTGATCGCACTTTCTCTCATCTCTCGAACCACGACAAAACGCTTTTGCAATTGCTATCGTCTCGGTGACAGAATGACATCACTTAAATTAAGGACATGCCAGCTGGTAGCACCTCTAGTATAATTGCACCAAAATCTATCGATACCATAGTTAGAATTCGTCCGTCAAAACATCCGTCTACAAACTTATAATTAGTCATAGCTAGTCCTGTTATTACTCGATTAGTGCAATTAGATGGGCGCTAATCTGCCGCATCCAGGGTGTCCGTGATGATGTAAAAACGTTAAACCATAAACGACAGCTTCCTGCAATTTCTGTTCATTTTGATCCAGCATTTAGTAAAAAAAATTTTCACTAATTCACCCAGATATGTAATACATTTGTAATAATTCAGCAAAGCTCTGAAAGTGTGTACCGGTCTAAGTTCAGTGATGACAGAGTGATATAATAGACTAACTAATGAGAGAGAAAGACTGGAAAAGCTCGGGGGCATAATGAAATAGGTGTGAAAATTACGGTATTGCGTCCAACTGCAAATAATGTTGGTGCACTTCTGCAAGTATTATACCTAAAATAAACAGATGTGGACAGCAAACCGTTTGTCTTGGTCCCGATTCTTGCATAACCGTTCTGTATAACAGGCCATCATTTGCACACCAGTTTGTACAGAATTAAATCCCAAAATTGAATAGTTTACCATCAGCCTTGTGCCTCCCTCATCAAGTTCGAGACTTCAAAATGAGACATGAAATCGTATCGACAATTTTACTCTGTAAAGTCACTCTGTACCTATGGAGGCTGCTCCGTAAAGTTACTTCTGTACCTATGGAGGCTGCTCCGTAAAGTTACTTCTGTACCTATGGAGGCTGCTCCGTAAAGTTACTTCTGTACCTATGGAGGCTGCTCCGTAAAGTTACTTCTGTACCTATGGAGGCTGCTCCCTAAAGTTACTTCTGTACCTATGGATGCTGCTCCGTAAAGTTACTTCTGTACCTATGGAGGCTGCTCCGTAAAGTTACTTCTGTACCTATGGAGGCTGCTCCGTAAAGTTACTTCTGTACCTATGGAGGCTGCTCCGTAAACTTATTTCTGTACCTATGGAGGCTGCTCCGTAAAGTTACTTCTGTACCTATGGAGGCTGCTCCGTAAAGTTACTTCTGTACCTATGGAGGCTGCTCCGTAAAGTTACTTCTGTGCCTATGGAGGCTGCTCCGTAAAGTTACTTCTGTACCTATGGAGGCTGCTCCGTAAAGTTACTTCTGTACCTATGGATGCTGCTCCGTAAAGTTACTTCTGTACCTATGGAGGCTGCTCCGTAAAGTTACTTCTGTACCTATGGAGGCTGCTCCGTAAAGTTACTTCTGTACCTATGGAGGCTGCTCCGTAAAGTTACTTCTGTACCTATGGAGGCTGCTCCGTAATGTTACTTCTGTATCTATGGAGGCTGCTCCGTAAAGTTACTTCTGTATCTATGGAGGTTGCTCCGTAAAGTTACTTCTGTATCTATGGAGGTTGCTCCGTAAAGTTACTTCTTTTCTATGGAGGTTGTTCTATAAAGTTACTTCTGTACCTACGGAGTCTGCTCCGTGAAGTTACTTCTGTTTCTGTGGAGATTGTTCTATAAAGTTACTTCTGCAGCTATGAAGGTTGCTCCGTAAAGTTACATCCGAGTTACATACCTCTGTAAACATATGAAGGTAGGCCAGAACCAAAACAGTTTTGGGCAAGTACATATTGAAACAACCACTAATTCGAGGTAAATTCTATCTTAAAATACTTGACTGGTTTCATATATTTACGGAGAGAAAAATGTGCTGTTTTCATCTCGATTTTGACGATTTTGCACAAATACACTATACATCAAGATGCTCTATTCATAAACCTTAAGGCCCAGTTTCTGTATATAACAAGATAATATAATTTCAGCATTTTCTTTCTTACAAATCATTTTGACACTCGCGAAGGTCAAAACCTCACTAAAACGCGCCACGTCAACATATTCTCTGAATGAATGAGCTCCGTGAAATTGAATTTCAGGCTTAAATTCTTGGAAATGATTTATGTATAGGGCCTGAAGGATTTGAGTGTGTAACGTTATAGGGGAACGAACACCCGTTTTTCCTTTAAATTCTTTTTGAGTGGGTAGAGCTTCGCGATACAGCATAGCATAGAAGACAAAAGATGGAGAAAGACCTTTCGGCAGATAATTATTTCACTTTATTTGGGCAGTGGATTTAATTTGTGTTTTGGTCGCCACCATGACAAATTTTTGTCTCATCTCTCAAATCATATTTAGGATGGCTTGGTTATGGACATATTAGTTTACTTTTCATTTTAATAAACACATTATTCAGCGTTATCGACATCATTATGTCGTTTTGTATCGGGCAGTAATTGTATTTTGAGTAACGCGCGCGTGTGTACATAGTGGACAGGACCATCGGGATGGACGCAGGGAATCTGCGAGAACTAAAGGGACATGTTTGCATGAATTATCATAATACAACAACGCGGCGCAAGTTACAAATATTTAACAACTTCAAATTAAATCTGGCGTCTTCAATTCGACAAGAAATAGGGTAACAAATGTCAAATAGTGGTGACGTAAATGTTATTGTCCGATGAAAACGTCGAGAATCTTCCAGTATCAAGTAGGAAGAGTGTTGATTTTTTTTCTACACTAAATTATGTGTAATTCTAAATTATATGAAATATTGTTACCAAAGTATCTCATTAAACTTCAAAGAGTTTCTAAGAATTCACGACATGAAAACGGACGAATATAGGAATAGAAGGATGCTAATTCACCAAAAGAATATTTTTCCGTTTAATTCGTTAAATTTTTTTTGGATACATAAGTGACATCAAATATAATTTAAATATATTTATATCGTTGATACTCACTATTCTGTGCAAAATATAGATAATTGCAACGGGGAAATAATATATTGTTACTGATACAAACGAATTAAAACAATTTTCTGAATTTGCTTGTCAATAATGAAATGACACGGAAAGTATACTTGGCAAGATATTAAAAATTGTATACATGTAGTTCGCATTTCCCTCTTGAAAATGGTAAGAAACACAACATCATCCGGTATTAAAATTCTAATTTGGCATGGTGCAATATGGAATAAATCAGAAACTGGACGTCCCATTGTGCTGTGTGACATATAGTGGATTTTGACATTTTAATGCTATCATACTAACCAATTGAATCTCAACACAGGCGAAGTGCGAAGACCAAACTAGAAACAAAAGAAGGATATATGTAAAACAATGCCTAAGTTAGCCAGGGTTAAATGATTAAGGCTATATGGTACATAACCATGAATGATGATGGGCCCATTAGTGCCCTCAATGGGGAAGGATTAGTCTGAAATCACTTCCCTTCTCGCCGAGGACTACTCCTTCGCCATCGCCGTTTAATTGGCTGGCCGGTCACCACGTGTGGATACAAATCGCTTCAAAAGATATCGGATAGAATTTCGTCGAACGCGCATGCAGTTGTCAGTTAATCGTATCGGCTGTACGAGAAAACCCCGGGTGATATTATTATGCCAACGATGTGTAAACACTTCTTTAAGGATCGCTCGACAATATAGGTACAATACCCCGTTCTACGCATGCGCAGTGCCTGTCCAGACAAAAATGACGCACGACCAGTTAGAGTGCGAACGATGCCGATTTAGTCTGTAGGTTTAGGGGTTTTATAGTTAAAGGTAGAGTGATAGGGGTTCGACCTAGACCGTCGGTCACTAAGAAGTTGGGGACGTACTACCGTTCTCCCGTCGTCCAGATCTCAGCAGTTTTGATCAGTATATCTATGTTACAATTTACCATGGAGCAGCTGAGACCGAATATATTCCCCATTATTGGGCAATTTCATCATCCACAAATACACGGGTAAGTAGATTACCATTTTTTTTCGAATTTTAATAATTTTCACGAAAAAAAAAATTTGATTGCGTTTTGTATGTTCAACTGTGTATCTTGCATAACGCCCGCATCTGAATGGTAGCTTCTGAAAACACAAAGAGACGTTTATTCCAAATAATATTCTGCTAAGAATTTGAATCTGTACTTTTCTAATTTTAGCAGGCGATTCAACCGAATGTTTCTGATTGTTCTAACTATCATGTAGATAATTCAGGACACTATGAAGGCAACTTGAAATATTTAGCTCTTCGCCGATGAAAAATTACATTTAATTCGAGTACGTTAAAGAATGAGGTCTATCTGAAAGACTATTTCATGTTCTCCACGCTTTAGCTTGGAATTGTGTAACCAAACATACAGACTCTTATGTGTCAACGCTGTTTAAAAATGTTTTGAATTTAGATTGTTCCTTTACTTTCGAACTAGAAACATTTACGAATGACCTTGAAAAATATATATCGTTGAGAATTCTTCTCTTCAAATTTTTACTAATCTTTCATTAGAATTTCTTATTCATGTATGTCTATATTTTTATTGTTAGTATACGCTTGTTTGCCGGTCAATAGCTCGTTCAGAGCTAATGCTCTCTGGTTTGTATATAATACCGACGTTAAGTTTCTTTTTCCTCATCTTAGTGAGAAGAAGACCATTAGTAAACATTGAAGATTTGAAGTTTAATATATTTTTATTTCAGGTTTCAGATGGAGCGTCTTCGGTTTCCCGGACAACCATGTTTTTCCGGACCTTTTCCGCAGGCTTTCCCGGCCATGGCGGCCCATCAACCGCTGCCTAACCACATGAGCCCGACCGTCCTGTCCGCTTTCAGGTTTACCCCACCCTTACCCTTCATGGGTTTTACCTTCTCGCAAGATGAGCTGGATATGGCCCTATATGGGTACGCCAAGAACAGCGGTGTGAACGGACAGGTACCCGGTCACGCGCTCTCCGGACTTAAAATCGGGGACCTCAGCCATGGTAAGCTATAGATTTACCTATACCGTATATTTAACTGGGTATTTATTTTTTAAACGGGCACACAATGAAGCTTGAACCAGCTATTTGAATTAGTCAAATTTCTAAATGGAAATTTAAGTTTATAGGAGAGGAAAGTACCAAGATTGTACGCTGTACAATTCGCATTAAATATATTCGTGATACACTTCCCTCGCCATATTTTTCGATCCAATCTTGGGTATAGTTTGCCCACCTTATAAGTTTTATTAAGAAGGATTCCCAACTTATCTTTACCAAACATAAATTTCGCACATATCTGAGATGTGGCGGTTCTTGTATACGCCATAAATATTTGTCTTCATTTCGAATGTTTCAGTATCGTTCAATCTTATAACAAACAGAAAAAAACATACATCGAAATTTTTTAAACTGATTTGAGGCTGCGTGCATGATTGTTCAGACATGCGAAAGTCAATCATAATAAATCCGTCTAAATCATACAAGATTTTTTTCATAAATAATTTACCGGAAAATTCGAAAGTTATTCAAGAAGCATTTGGAAGCCTTAATCATGTTAACTCTACTGGAATATGACTGACTTTTTAATAGTCTATATCATATGGTAATGATGGATTCTACCCGTGTTCATCATTCACACATGTGGAGAACTATATGTGTAATGATGGATTCTACCCGTGTTCATCATTCACACGTGACTATATGTGTATTTAGGTGCGTGGCCAGAATACAATATTTGAGTGCGTGGCTAGAATACAACAACTTATTAATTCAACGAAGAACTGGCCAGGTATTCATTTTCACCTGGTCATCAGAATAAGCGTTAAGCCATGACAATATTTATTTATGAGAATCCCGTCAAATCTACCCGCCCATATATTACATCCCGATATCTGGGGGCTGCTCTTTTATGTCATATATACGGGTTTATATTCCCTATACTTTACCCAGATTTATAAGAACACCGGCTCATCCGCGCGGTTAGTTCACAATTACGCCAGGTAGAATTTCATCAACACCTGGCCACAAAGTTGTTTGCTATGAAGGATTTTAGGTTAATTTTACACCCAAGTAAACACTAGTCTATATAGCCTCTTTCATATCACGGCTATAGAATACCAAATAGTGAAGTGAATTTTAATATCGAGAAGAGTGTATAAATGAATGAGTTTATTATAAGAACGAACTATAGAGGGGTGAAGTGGTATTTTAAATGTTTTTATACCCGCACGGATAAAAAAAACTCCGACAAGCAATGGCTAAATTTAGCTTTATGAAGAAAGATGCGAACTAATTTTTGAAATCAAATTTACGCGATAGGATAAATTTCAGTTTTACAAAAAATATTTTTGATGATGGAAGACGACAGAATATAGATAATAAATATGGGACATTTACTTGTACTCATTTCCTAATTGAAAGAAGATGGCCATGGTTTTTGTCGCGGAAGTGACAAGTTGGTGGAGATCAAAATTCTGAATGAAGCAGTTATCTTCAATATGAAGGCATAATTTTCAAGAATTGCTGTAATTACCAAAATATATATTTGAAAATGTTGATTAAAACTGCACTATGATAATTTCAGATTTTGTTTCTAGTACAAATGTCAAGCTGTATACAACAGGCACCGGCTGTGTACAGCTGAACTTTGGCGTTGTCCATATTCGTCAGAAAGTAACAGTTCGTGCACGTTTGTCGGGCAAACTTGTTTTGTTTTTGAGCGGAGTAAAATACATAATTTATGGGCTTGGCATAATAATGTCTATCTATATAGCTGCATTTTCACTCCACCCAATCGGACGATTGTTACTGGTATGGGAATTAGAAAAAAAGCTGCGAAACTATAGTGTTTATTTAGAAAGAACTCAATAATGAACCGTTAGTCATCGCTTGGATCATTATGGGTTGGGGGATGTAAGCGGGGGTTACCCGCCATTTGGACGAACCTTTCCTATTCTAAATTAGAGAGTATGGATTTATATTAAAGGATATACATGTATAACATTATCGCGATTACATCGAGTAATTTCGTCACAGTATTGTCCCATGTGCAGATATACTAATTTACCAATACAATATATGCATGAAATAAATATATACTCAAGCTGCAGGATAACACTCGACGATCGAGTTGAATAAAACAGAAGAAACTTAATGCGTTACATTATTTGTGCGATATTTCACACGAATTTTAAATAGACATATTTATATTACAAAGGAAGGACACATACATGTATTATACAAATACATTTTCTGCATATAAATTAAACAAAACCGTAATATGATATGGGGGTTAAACTTCCTGACGTATTATTGCTGCAAAACAATCCATGATCATCCCTACTCATCGGGTTTCAGACCCAAATTCCACCCAAAAATAAGCTTCCAAATCATGTGTCTCGGACATCTCTCCAAATTCATTAGGTTGATTTTTTCCTTTTCAGAAAAGTTTTTTTTGTCTAATCTGAATGATCTCCGATTGAAAATCAGTCATAACATTTTATATATTCGCACAGATTGTCTTTTTCATTAATCAATCATTCACTTGCTTCTCATCCAGACATGTATACAAATATGTGTTGACTGAAAGATGACAAACAGTTATGCATCACTTAATTTCATTTCTTCAAAAATGTATGCAACCATGCAGATTTTGTATAACACTAAAAATTAATGATCTCAATTTAAACACACGTTTTCGCATAATAATAGGGTTTCATGAATTTTTCTATTTCAATTTCATTGATACCAAACGCTTCAAAAGTTTGAAATTCCAAAAGCCTTCTTTTGCGATGAGAATTAAAAGCATAATTGTTTTATTGAAAAAATATGGCCGCATACGTCGACAAATAAAACGTTTGTCGCATTTTCGGACAGACTTGAATTATACCAATCTAGAAATGTGCATGTACACACATTTCTGACCATTTTGAAGAATATCTCAGGAATTAATTTTTTCCAATTTCGGTTGGAAATTTAAAAGAACGGAAAAAGAAAATTATAGAGGGCTTGTCAGTGCGTCTGCCTCTGCTGAACGTTTCTGGTCATAGATGAGTTTTCTTTTCAAAAATTTTACTGAATTGCACAATTTACTGGGTTCACATAGATATTTTAAGACCTTCAGTTCTCATTGATGTTTTTATAATTGTGCGAATGTTTTAATCGAAATTTTCTATTTCTGTGTATCGTTCAAAGTTATTAAATATTCGTAACAATAAGGCAATTGGCAATAACAATTGTATGAATGACGGGATGGACTTCCGCCGTGCATTTCACTCTAGCCTAATGTCTTTACAATTGACACATCATTGAAATCAATATGCAGAACGCCTTTCCTTTTCTATGGAGGGCTGTATGGCTCTTGTTTGTCTTTTCCTCAATGGGCCTGAGAAAAACCAAAGCTGTGTCAGGCCTCTCGATGGGCAGTGGAGCAAGCTAGAGAATAATCAAAGGTCACTCGATTATGTCACGCATATGCAATCATGCTCAAGTTTCAAAAAGTATCAAATGCTTCGCCCATTTGTTATATTCAGTTACTCCGCGAACGCGCGACTGTTTATGTTTTATCATAATTCGTGATGTTAACTTAATTTGAGAAATTGCCTAATTTTATGTTTTTCGGAGATTAGGGTGGCATCAGGGTTGTTTAAGGTGGGGGAAAACCAGTAATATATTGTAAATATCAAGCATAAAACCATAGAGCCTAAAAGTATTAAGATAATATTTTCGTGGATCACGCATATCTAAACCGGTGTGATGGGTAAGAATGCCCTGGTGATAAGTGTCCCTTTTCATATCCTTTCTTATTGCAACCAAGGACGGACACTTGTCCCCAATGCGGAGAAAAGTGTCCTACCTGAGTTAGAAGATAGGAGCCGGACAATCGTAGCAACCGGCCATTCTTAGCCTCCACACCGGACTGTTTTACGCATCCTGCCGAAAAGTCATGTTAACAATTTGAATTGCGTTATCTTAAGTGTAATTGTTTATACCAATATATATTGGAATGAAATTGGAAAAACTTTAGCCGCTGATATAGTATTTGGTGTAGACATCATGGTCTTATAAAATTTTTTGATATGCCAGAATTTTTGGCGTATAGACTTATAAAATCTGGAATCAGAATCGCACCATATCTTCTTTCTCCACTATCTGTGAAAATTTCATGTGTTTGTCTGTTTATATTTGAGATACAAAACTGATACGTCTAAAATCATGGCTATTTATTGATGTCTTTATTTTTGTTTCAAGGAAGAAATTTTAATTTTGGTAGTTTCTGTCACCCTCTACTTCTTTAAAAATGTTTTCTTTCTCCGTGGTGGAAAAAGTATACGGATTGTCGCTACCCGTTAGCCCCTGTTATTTGTTTTCCTTATATTTTTGCCTACCGCGGGTTAAACAGCTTGCACTTTTCCCGCGGTGTTTGTGAAAAAAAGTGGATAGAAATTCTTTTCTCGAATTTCATGATGTGCTTTTACAAGCTCGTATGGTCGGTTGTTTCCCATATCTTCAAGATGAGAAAATAATCTGCGGGTCGAACGTTAGAAGACGTCAGAATGGTCATGAATATCGAAATTAGGAACCGAAAATGAGCTTTTCTCGGGTCGGCTTACGAATCGATGAACTAACGAAGTGTTCTGTGTACCGTGCGATTGAAGGGGAAGAGGCGTAGAGATTTGAGACGTAAGAAGGCGCTCAAATAGGGCCATTTGGCCGATGGTAACAGAAACAGAGTTTATCTTTTGTCTAAACAAATAAGACGGGATCAAAGCCGGGTAGTAAGAGCATCTTGAAGAAATACACATGTGGCAGGTCGATGCTGTGATCAATGCTCGTGTATCGGCCTCCCTGACTTATAATCATCTTAGGCGTAATCTTGTCAGAACGGCGCTACCGTACCACCCATCTCCAACCGTTCTCTTAAGACGTCTTCCGTTCCTCGACCATGTTCAACAAGGCTGGGTTTAAGTTAACATAGGCTTTGCACACCATCGCGCCGATTTTGAGAGAGGGGCCTGTGCTCACACATAACACGAACTCCGGGTCGATAGGGAATTTGTCCCCTCCCCTTGACGCCTTAGCTGGATCCATAGAGATTGTATGCTTGCAGGACTCAGACCTCTCCTATTAAATCTAAAGCTCTAAGGCAAAGATGCAGCAAGAAACGACCGTGTAATATAGGACAGAAATCCAATTAGCATCGATATGGTGCTTTGAGGTATTATCTTTGTAATCTGTATCAATAACACGGATTTTCTTAAACAGACAATCTCAGATTGAGTGATCGAATCGCAATTGAGTTATATTCTCACTCTCGATAGCGACTCGGAATTTCAATTTGTAAAATGTACTTGTCACTGATAAGGAATTCACAACAAAAACCATGATAACACCGTATTCTATTACTAAAGTCTGTTCATTTCAATTAGTAGTCTACTTTGGTGCTCGCCAAAAATCAGTAGTTAGCTCTTCATGCATTTTCTTTTCTGTTGACTGAACGCGACGTTAAACCTTAATTCTCTCTCTCTCTCTCTCTCTCTTCTTTTGAGTGTGTAACAAACTTCACTCTGTAACATGACCACCATTACTTCGTGTATTGATAATATATCATGCTTGAAATAACTTTTTAATCTCCGTATAAAATTCCATAATAGTTGTTTCCTATATGGTGGGACTGAATTGCATAGGGTGAGGTCATAATGTATTGACGTTTACTCGGATTAAGTCCGCATACGGTCTTAGAGGCGTGTGCGGTTTAACATTCGGCAATTTGACTGGACATGGGATATAAGTAACACACCCACATGCCGCCTGCTATTATTTTATACGGCTTCAATGAATTTTGTCCTCTTGAACATCAATACATTATGGCGACACCCTACGCATTTGAGTCCCGGTACAGGACACAACTATGATGAAGTTTTATATGGAGAGAGTTTTCAAGTTTCTTCAATCGTGATATATTATCAATATCACAGAGCAATAATAGTCATTTAGTTTGTTATACACGCTACCAAAAAAAAAAAAAAAAAAAAATCGGAGCTAACTATTGATTGTTAGCAAGCTTGAAAGTAGAGGAATAATTAAGATGGACAGACTTTAACATCTCTGAGAAGTATTCCTGTTGTCTTGTTGACATCATTGTTGACATTCTTTTGTTGTGGAATTGGGTGTCAACATGATCGTCAAATCGAAAACGTTTTTTTTTCTTCATATTTTTAGAAAAGCGAATGTATTTCGACGACAGCGTCTTGATAAATCTTGGATCAACGCCTGTATATTCAATTAATGAAGATATTTTGTTGAACATGAAGGATATGTGACGTTGATACGGGGGAAAAAAATTCTTGTGTGTGAAAATAATTCAACAGATTTTTTTTTCAGTCCAAAATCTGCCAGATCAGATATTTTCCTGAAGTTTGCATACTGAAATATCGGAAAAATGCGACGGTCAACGATATAAAAATGGATGTACGTTTGGTTGGCAAAATGTGCTTCCTGGTTTATTTTTGTGTTTTGAGGAAGTTTTAGGGAAGATTTTCTCTTCTAACAAAACATGTCCAAAATGACATTGCTCCACAATATAGTACGAAGTCTAATGGCTTGAGATGTCATATTCACGTCAAGAGAACGACCCCAGAATAATATCTATTCTCCTATGCTTCTTGTGCTAGCTAGCTAGAACCGGATATTCTATTCTAATCGGCCTATCTTTCCTTTAACACAGGAGAGTTACGAATTACAAATGTTCTTCGAAGCTATGTTAAAACTGTAAGCCAGATAATTCGTTAACATTGTTGTGTTCTTGGAGAAAGATGAAACTGCTTATCATTATTATAAAAAAAAACTTCAGACGAGACGAGATAAAGCTTCAGTTCAACCTTGTTTCTCCAGGTGCAAAAAGAAACCGAATCTTTGTTACATAGGGTATAGAACATCGTTACTGAAATAATCTGCAAGTGGGTAAACACGAAAGCACCAAATCACATAAAAAAAACGTGTATTTCAAAAAGAAAATTAGATGTGACTAGAAGAGATTTTTAAGTACGGGCAGTTCAAAAATCAAATTTCTTTTTCTTTGATTTATTTTCTTGTGATCACTCAAAAAATAAATTTAATAGTTTCTCAGATTTTACATGGAGAGTATTTGTAGCTGTAGGGTCTTGTTTTTCAAAGCAGCTGGTTTGTTTTGGCATAGTGCGTTCCTCTTGTTGCTAAATAAATAATCAACGTTTAGCGACTAGTATCGACCATATGTCGGTTTGATTACAGAAGATGTGTAGAACCCATGACCTAGGGTGCACACGTGTTTGAGATGGTTACAAGTGCGAAAATACAATATATAAGCAAACAGAAGTTAAAAACATGAAAAAAGTGAGAAAATTACTGTGGGTAAAAAGATGGACATGAAGCCACCATATTCAAACCGGATTTGATAATCAAGTTCAAAATGTAATGACTTACATAAATTATCGTACCAATAGACGTGAATATGCCTTAATTATTTTCAAATACCGTCCCAGAATCTATCACCCAAGCTACAAATATAGAACAAGAGTGTATCACTCGAGTTACGAGCTACATATGTAAATACGTTCCCGAATATATAGAACAAAAATCCTTGAAAAGTAAGTGCAAATATCCGAGGTACCCAGTACATCTGCGAATGTGTTTGTTGAGTGATCATACTCGTATCATCCAACGACATTATCCGAATAATGAATAATAAGTGTATCACCTCGATCCGAGCTCCATCCGTAAATATCTTCTCGTAGATAGAACGTTTAGTATATCACGTGTGACCCAAGCTTCATCCATGAATATCTACTCGAAGATAGAAAAATAAGTGTATCATCACGACCCGAGCTACATCCTTGAATATCTTCTTGAATATAGGACAATGAGTGTGTCACCGCGACGCGAGCAGCATCCGTGAATGTTTTGCGGATATTGAACAATGGGTATATCACGCACAACCCGAGTTACACCCGTGATTACATGTATCTTTCTGAATAACGAAGTGTATAAATTGAGATTTGATTTTCGATCGTAAATACCTTCGAAGATTGAACAATTAGTGTATCATGCACCCGCGATCCGAGCTACACCCATATATACTTCCGGAGATTGAGCAGAATATATGACCCGCGACCGGAGCTATACATCCGTGAATATCTTCTCAAAGCGGGAACAATAAGTTTACTTCGCCTGACCTGAGCTACATCCTTGAATCGTTTTCGGATTGTTGCATACTAAGTGTTTTAAATAACGTTTCTGTGAGAGAATTAGTTCTCAAATATAATCCCATAATCCCAAACGGTTCGTACGGAACAGATTTCCACATATGTTGCTCTACATTGATACTTTTTGGACATGAAGGTACAGATTTGAAACTAATTTTGTTAGATCTGGAATCACTTGGCTTCATACATGCACAAAGTCGAGAAGAACGAAAACTTATACATGTGACCGTTCCTTTCATGTCACAGTGACGTCTTTTCTATGAGCAAGCAATTTCTGATTGATTTTCTTCTGACCGATTTTCCATTTCCTTCAATTTTGTAACATTTTCCACATGGTAATTTCAATAATTTCATTCACATGGGGGACAGGGAAAAAAGTATAAGAAAAACGTCTGCCATTATTGACTACAATGGAGAATAGCCTCAAAATGACCTCAATATGAAAAGATATATAAAGTTGCAGACCATAACGTTTCTCCGTTACGGAGATGCACATTCTCATTGCATCAGATTGTGTACTTCCAACCGACAGAGTACACCGAAAGTTTAAGAGGTTACACACTGAATCTGCCGGGAATTCGCCTCAATCAACATCGACACACAACATTGGCAGCTATACATACTGGGAACTGTTTAGTTTTTATGACTATACCTCAAAAAATGGTAGTTGTCCGGGTTTTTTTTAGCTGTATCGGCCCCAGTGGGTAAAGACCCGGAAAACCGCTGGATTTATTTAAATACCTTATGACCTGCTGTAAACCGTATTCAAAAACTGTCTTGGTATATTCTTTTTCGATGTATAACAGGAACTGTGACGACCAGAAGGCAAATGATATTCAGTTTGGTCCGGCAATTCCATCATTTTTTTTAATTTCACGGAAAGATAAAATTAGAATAGTACACACACTTCGAAATTCCGTTCGATTCCATTTTTATATTTAAAACTATATTTAAAGTCTATATTTCTGGCAAACTTCTACACGATAATATCACACATTCCATTGCTAGCTTCAGGTATACATTGATTCATGTGTAGCAATTCAAAAACAGTTAAATTAAAATTATATCTGCACGAGTTATTGTTTTCCCGCTTACATCGGAAAATTTTACGCAGATTAAACCGCAAAATAGAACTTAGAGATTAAATTGGATCTTAAATGGTATGGAGTTACTTTGGGAGAAGATAGTTCTCATTATTCTAAATAAGGTGCTGTTTACCACACGTAGATACTCCAAACGGTTGCAGAGATAGTGAAGCCTCAATCTTATATTGGGGGATTTTGTACGAATGAGATTTGAAGATGTCACCAAGTGAACTAAAGATTCTTGATTATTCTCAGAGCTATAAGTCTAATCATTTTCAAACCTATATTATTGCTTATTGATAGTATTATGCAAACTACTAAAGTTTGTTTTTGAAAAAAAAAATGCAATCATTTTTATAAATACGATTTACCTTAACAGGTATACTAAGGGCTTTATTTAGAAAATTGTGCGGATCATGAAATCCTAATTACTGTGTAGCAACGAAGGTCTATGCGATTCACCTTCATAAAAAAAACTATATTTTCCATTTGGATTCTCCTTTAAAGATTGGGACCTTAATTCAAGTGGAGATTGACATTTTAACAAATAGTGTTCGGTTAACATCACATTTACCACCTCTGAGTAAAGATAGAAAATTAAATTTAGTATACTGTCATACCCAACATTTTTACGATCAGTTTCCTATATATATATATTATCTTAATTATTATAGATATGTTACATTTTGCCTGGGAAAATGATATATGTGAATTTATCGGCATAGCTTTATGTATAGCTGTAATATTATTTGTTCATACTCTAAACTTAGCAAAGCGGAGAATTTGTATGACATACCGTACCATAATATGGGCTCAAATCAGAAACATTTGAATACGGTATATCGATTGTTTGCATAGACTTGATCATCTCCTGAATTTTATTGATCGAGGAATTATAGTTTTTGTGAAGATTTTGATTTTTTTTTTTACAAAATCAATAACAGTTCATTCCTTAAAGATGGTGGTCGGTTGCCCTAACTATACAGCACTGCACGGCTGCTATTGCCACCCCGGTCCCGATAATCCTCAGAAACATGTAAACGGAATCAGTGTGTCATCGAAACCATGTGTGACTGTCCCACGGTTTTGTAACATTAATTTCTATACATTTGCGGGTTTTTAATTTAGAACGGAGCCAAAGAGACTCATCTTCCGTGATTCAGTCATTAAATACAGGGCCGAAATTATTGATATTTTTATATGTTGTCCCGTTTTATCTCTAATTGAATTTCAGAGATATAATCATAATACGATACTTCTTCCCTGTAATAGCCTTTGAATTCCTATCTCGATATATATATTTCCCATATAATACAGTGTGAAAACCATGCGATGAAAGCGGCTGGTATTCGTAATCCCACGTACGTGTGGGATGAGCGCGTGCGACCCAGGTTGACCAATCACGACGCTCGAAACAAGCTGCAGGCATGATGCGCCCCAAACGCGAACTGTGTTCTGAGACGAGCACTTTTCAGCGATCTGAGCTGGTCACGTGGGTCGTCATTTGATTGTGTCCTGTACTGAACACAGAGTTGCGACTGTCACTTTTTTCAGGAATAAATCGAGACTTACTGAGTAAGCAGAATACAATAAAATTTAGCTATGATATTATCCGATAAGAAAACAACTGCGTATTTAATGTGGGATATTCTTATCACGAACATCGACCTTGGGCGGAAGTGACCTTATTTACTGCATTTTAACCTATATGGGAAAAAGAATCCAGGGATGTAAATTCCCACTGTCGGCTTGGTTGGGATATATTTCCCTCCTTCCATAATCAAGTTATAGGATCCTCTTAATATCAACAGAAGAAGGAGGAGGGAGTGTCGCCAACAAAAACATGCATACCATACCATTCCACTCCATCGTTCAATCTCATGTTGTTGTTTTTTTCATTTTGTTCTGTTTTTCAAGTTTATCACAAAGGTTACACTAATTTACGGACCCATGTTCTACTGATGTCTTGGTGAATTGAACTATTATATTGTGAATAACGCGAACTCTCCTCTACCGACATGGATGTGAATATATGCTGCCATAAATATCACAATGCTTGTTAATGTAACAGTCAGTGTGCTCTTTTATATGTCACATGTATGTCAAAACTATTTAAATGTTTTTTTTATTATCTGCCAAATGTTTTGCTCTGTATAAGTTTTACTTATCCATGGCAATAAAGAATCTACTGCGGCTATATTTCTCCATGTAAAAATACAATTTAATGTAGGAGCTTTCGATCCTCTTGCCGGGGTCTTTATCAAGTTAACATATATTTATTTGAATATTAATAATTCATAGAAGTGTCGAACGTATTGATCACACTAAAGTCCAGTAAAATTCGTTGTTTGTTACATGCAGTCTCCATAAATGTATAAATGTTTCATTGATAAGCCATGGAAAGACGGTCGAACGTTTATTCATTAAACTGCATTTACATGGAGCAGCTCAAAGATTATATTAATTATTCAGAGAGTCTAAATTAGTATATTATATTGTCATCAAACACAATTTTGGGTACGGTACACTTTTTCGATCAATTTTACTCTCTTTAAATTTAGAATATATAAAGTACACACTTAAGCCGTAAACACATGCACAAAATTTACTTATGTGTTTTTATTTGCATGCGTGCATATTTACATATGCGTGAAAATGTATAATTTGCTAAGCGTTCACATGGATATAAGAAGATATAAGTAAAACAAGATGCAAACCATAATGGAACCCATCAGTTCAAAGGGCAAAAGTCAAGGTCACCATGGATTAAACGGAAATAAGCATTTCATGCACAATAATTCAAATTACCATCATCAAGTTTCACAGGTCACAGGTGGCTTACTCGTGTTAAGCCCCGTTCACATGCACACTTTTACTGACGTATGCAAATTTGCACCCTATGTAAAAAAATACACATGTGTATTTCTTGTCATGTGAACGGAAATACACATGTATGTATATTTGCACTTTGAGTTTATTTGCATCTGGTCAAGAGCAGGTGCAAAAGTATATTTGCACATGTGTAAATATACACATGTGTATTTTTACACAGGTGAGTAAATTGTGTGCATGTGAACGGGGCTTTAAGTCTAATAAAGACTATTGATATTACAGTCACAATACCAAAGGTCAAATGGTGCCATGACCCAAAAAGAAGTACGGTCAAAGTTTCCATGTCACAAACAATATTTGTTTGACGATAATAATTTATGGGGATATGGGGCATAACTGTTACACTGCATTTTTTTTTTTTTTTTAATTATTGAATAGTAATATATATGTTTCACTACAAATACATAGTATGCAATTTTGCTATGCGTTTTACATGACCAGATTTACATACAGTGCAAATTTACACATATACTTTTGCACAACCTCCGGACCAGATGCAAATTTTCTCTCCATGCAAATATACACACTTGTGCAGTTGCGTTAGAGTATGCACACGTGTATTTTATTTTGCACATTGTGCAAATTGACACGGGTGTGTATGTGTGTGCATGTGATGGGGGCTTTAGTGTATACAACATACAATAATTTCCATCTTTTATCACCTCTCGAGAACCGATTGATATATTATCAACTGAGGTTAATTTAATTAATTTTTTTAATTATTATTCACAGCTATATACATCATCGTTGTTTAGGGGTTGCGTTAATATAAATTCAGCCACATGAGCAACACATTGTGCTTCATCATTCACGTATCGGCTAGTTTCGGCTCATTTGATCGATTAGTTTAGAATGTTCCAAGTTTTAATCGTTTTCAATCAATTGAGCGATTTCGCGAGTAAATACTAATATTGTTAAACATTCCCGGTTTAGAGACGGACCGGGCTGATCGATAATCTAATTGAACAAAATTCCGGGTCCGTACATATACACTCACGTGCAATATACTATATAAGTGGGCCTTCGATTGTCATGATATTGTTTGTTTACGGTTTACCAGGATCCCGGGTTAAATAGACCCATGCACCTTTCATCTCCACCTGTGACAGTCTTATCCGTGCAGTCCGGGATATGATCGATTGACATAGACCAGGTGTGACTGTCAATCTAGTCCCCCTCCTATACGCCCTTCTCCCTCTTCCCATATCTTGCGAACTCCGCTCGTAGATTCGCAGTCTTGACATTTTCAGAAATACATTCCAAACAATATCCACATGCGATCTGTCTATGCTTTCAGGAATAAATTTGGCCTCGCTTGTCTGAGAGCAAATTGCATTGCCCTATGCATCTGTCTTAAGGTGTTCCTTTCTTCAGCAGGTATGGAAAGAATACTGTCCGGTGGCGCGGCCCCGTCGGCGCACGTTTCCCCGCCGAAGACGGCGGTCCCTGCCCCTGTTGCCAGCGGTCCGGTGGACGGTAGTGGCCTAGACCTCCCAGAAGGTAAATACGGCACTAGATTTGTAGATACTCAATGAGCGAACTCCATTATCCGTTACGCTGATTAGCATAGAAAGAACTGAGACTTGTCCAGTCTAAATATTCTCCACTCTGCACCTACAATGGAACCTCGTGTGGTTGAGAAGTGATGAATTATATTCCCGGCATACCGTTCATTGTTAGAGTATTGACGTTAATAGAGCGACACCTACAGCCGTGGACAGGAGGAGTTGACCATTGAAAGACCGATTGAAGAATCTCACCTGTCGAGTTCAAACATTGTATTTTGTTAGGGTTTATATTGAAACATCTAATGTAACCCAAGAGCGGTCGTATCCTTTGTTAACCACGGCCAAACTTACGTATAGACCGCGCTAAGACCTCCCAACTATGTTTGTATTGTGAACAGATACACAGATAGGTGTCGCTGTATCACAACGGTGGATATGGACGAATCGTAGAAATGCTGTTTCCAATGTTTCAGCTTTCCACTGTGAGCTTTTACAATAAAGCAAATAAAACGCAGCTCTTGTGAAATCTTACAATAATGAATCCTTAATTGTAAATCGTTCCTTATACTATTTTTATGGAAGCAACTATGAGACAATATGGAAATTTTTTTATTTGATGTTATTCGCTATGGGGCAATATCTCCATAGAAGATAGGCTCGAGTCATGATATTTCACGATGGTGTTATTTAGTTCTTGATTTAGGTGAAAGGTAACTCTCAGTATTTTCATTATTTGTCTTGAAGGGTTGACCATTTACCAGACGACCTTTGCTGGAGCTATCCATTATGGCGTATTCTGCACGAAGACGGTGATCTCAAAGGGCACGAGATTTGGGCCATTTAAAGGAAGACAAGTCAATACGAGTGAAATCAAGACACACGATGATAACTCTTTTATGTGGGAGGTAGGAAATCTCTTCATTCCAGCTATATATGTAGAATGGAACAATGGAGCAATATGCTTTCAAGTTGTTTAACATTCGCAATTGAGACACAGTTGGTAGAATATAGATTCACCAAAATCAGATGACGGGAATACAGAAATGTTTTTCAGCCACGTGAGAGAAGCGAACGTGGAATTGTCTGTGTTCACATTCGACACAGGGACGGCGCCATCTTGGAATTGACGGCGCCCATTTTACCGCAAGAGAGACCTCGAGCATGCACAAGACATCAAATTGGGCGCCTGATGGTCTGTTGGAAAAATGTGCGACATATTTCCATGCGTTTCATGCATTAATCATTGACGTTTTGTTGTATCTTGTATTGTAAAGTCACTTTCAATTAGCAGGCCGTCCCAAACATACCCATGGCGACGACATTCGGTAACATGCATTGTTGGACTGCTCCATAAAAGCAAGAATATATCTCGGGGTACCGTGTACATGTATTCCGCGAATATGAACAAATATGTATTATAAATACTGTTGTTAAAATGACGACGTTGTTCGAGCGCTCGTACATTTGGTCGAAGAAGGCGAAGCGAAGAATCCCGAACTTTCCCGCAAACAAATGGTGCACTTCGTTTCGGTCAATATCTTGGCTTCGATTGCATAAACCTTTCGTCTGAAAAGAATTTGATGGATTTATAAACAAGAAATTTCAGCTCCAAAAAAATTCAGTCCAACATTCTGACAATTACAGGCTCAGCCTTCCATATATATATGACAGCGACAATCGGGGTGCCATCTGGTTACGTATTTTCTTATGTTATGTATCCTCATATTATTGGAGTTCACCGAAGTGTCCTGCAGCCCTGGGTGAACCTGATCCCAGCGTCTTTTTTCTCTCTTCGTCACTCGAACCTGGTATATGAAGGTCCGTGCGGATCCAAATGACTAACTTAGCAATTGTGCACCAATTTGAGACAGTTGGGGCCATTCTCTGGTGGCCACTTTGTATTTGCAATGGGAATTCGCTCAGCTGTCTCGTTTGTCACAAGTTGGTGCGAGAACGTGTTGTTCTCGCAAGATTTAAAGCAACCTGATTATTATTTTCTCTTGCGTAAGATCTTGTACGATCCCCGTGATAATGGTAGTAAATAAGCCATAAATAACTAAAATATAAACCATTGTACACCATTCCTTCAATTTGGGTCTGTTGCAGATTTTCCAAGACGGGAAGTTAAGCCATTTCATTGACGGCCGAGGGAACTCTGGGAACTGGCAGGCGTACGTTTCCTGTGCGCGATATGCACAAGAGCAGAACTTGATCGCCTTGCAGGCGGAGGGAGAAATATTTTACGAGGTGTGTAAAGATATTCCCCAGGGTACAGAGCTCCTCGTCTGGTATGGCGACTGCTATCTCCAATTCATGGGCGTACCCGTGGCTTTGAAGGAAATGGCTGACGGTGGGGCACAGGAGGAGGCCGACGGTGAGTTAATTTTTCTTGACGAAATTCCACAACTAACGGTCATGCGTCCGTGTGACCTGAAAGTGAGTAACCTAAAATGACGCCATATCTCGACGTCAGCAGTGGAAGAATCTCAACATGGATACACGAAACAAAACGGACCCTGACAAAGGGCTTATTTCCATATTGCATAAAATTAAAGATGCAGGCCTGCAAGTGGCTTACAGTGAAAATATAGGAGAAAATATAGGAGGAAATTTGCAAAAATATAGGAGAAATATAGGAATTGTCCTGTTTGAGGTGCCCTTCCAAACAATACAACTTCGTGTTCCGCTTTTTGGAAATCCATAGTGCATTTTTGTCTGAAAACGGACCATTCAGCTTGAAGACATATTCGAACTTAAAAAAACAGCCCTGGTTTATTTTGACCTTCCCCCATTATCAGTAAAGCCACCAACACCCCAGTCCAAAAATACGGCCATCAGACCCGAGTCCATAAATTAATCGTTAATCGTTACACGCAAGCGTTATAAAGTGAGAACGTACCGTCGTGATTCTAAACTAGGAAAAATAAATCTCGATTATTGTCCGAAAGTGAAACTGAAACCTCAGTAACGCCCCAATGGGCCTGAAACCTGATGACACTAATACCCACTTCTATCCCATGATGCACCGTACGTCCATAAGAAATGGCAGGTGGGGTTAATAATAATGTTATTCAATAGCGAAGTCTCCGAACTGTCCGTGTACGAGTAATTTGCCCTTGCCCGCTAGTAGGCGCTCGAGTCAAGGGGGACAAAATGTGGATTGGATAAGATGAAAAGAGATAGGTAGCCATCAAAACAGTGCAATATATTGAGCAAACGACATTCCAATAACTTCAAAATTGGGTTCGGTGGCATGACAGACCACACTTGTCAATGTAATACTTTGTATTTGGCCATATCCACGTTCAATGCGACATTTTCTATTGTAACGCCAGTGACATCATTAGTATAATGCGTAATGTCCTTTGTTGACGTCATGATGCTGTCGCCATATCTGATTGTTGCATGACGTCACAATACAACGTTGCTAGAAGAAAGATACATTGTATGGGATTTTGTCCTCCCCGATTCAAACGTCCTCTGGCGGACAGGGGCAAATACTCTTATCATGACAGAATGGAAACTCCCGTATTACCCTGCCACCTCCCTCATTTAACGCGACGTCAATTTAATTGCCAACGCGAAATACCTGAACTGGAAAACCGCGGACGAACACGTACTTTGTGCTTTAATTTGGTGTAGGGTTACATACAGGGCGTTGACAATTAAATTCATCATGTGACTGAGAAAGGGATAAAACGTCATCAGGGTGAAGGTCTATTGCAATTTATATTGTCCATCTGGATCAATCATTAGTTCGGCATCTAACGTCACCCCTTACTATGGCTGCAACAACCTGTAACCATCTGGGTCATCTATACGCGGTAAGACTGACCCTGGGATCGTGTGTATCCATTCTCAGCCTACTTTCGGCAACTGCAAGAGGGAATTTCCTTAAATCAATACGACGTGACTTCATCAGCCAATCAGCTAAAGTCTACCGACGTCACCCCCGCCATTTTCGAGTCATGTGCCGCCCTACTTGTTCAAAATTACAGATCTACAACGCCTCTTGGGTGATACGAAAGTTATTCATACCTATATCTTTTGTAAGCCCAGGCAATATCTGTTTCCGAAGTGGTATGAAAACCTGTAATTTATCAGATTTCTCCAGTCTGTTCTCCGCCGGATGAAGGCCGAACAGAATCCGGTAAAGTACCGGATATCGCTCCGCGATAATGGAGACACGATTCGCAAGCCATCTTATGGATGGCGAAGTGTACGCGAATGTGGCTGCAGCATAGTCTTGTAGTATTATTTTCACTCTCATCAAAAGAGAAGTAAACTACTGCCAAACTTCCACATTAAGGACTAGATGTGCATAAAACTGATAAAATTGACATATTTCTGTCCAGGGTTCATTCTACATTCTGCAATTCACTATGGAACAACTAAATTGGTATATGTTTTATAAATTTGAAAATCTGTATCATTGATGGTTTATATTCGCAGGGTTCGTGCCACAGTTTTCATTACATTGCAACATATCTGTTTATGACATATGTAACTGAACACATAAATCCATGGAAAAAGTTTAGAAAATTAAATTAAAAAGAACCGTAATATATATATATAGAGTTTTAGCTGTAGGTGGTATAATGTGAAACAGTAATCCACAACCTTCATATAGTTGCAAGAAGCAACTAACCAGGCGGCAATTCTTGGGGTTTTTTTTCTTCAGAATGTTAAGGTACTCCGTGGAAAAAATCCATTTGCAGAACTATACTTTGTTCCCCGTGTACCCAGCAGATAATCTTAACAGAGACCGGTATCCTACAGTGAACTACATATTTGATATATTATACACCTTGGGAAAAGTGATTAATAATTATTAATTGGAAAATGCCGTCTAGGCCTGAAATATATGCTCTGATGTGAAAAGAAATTGTCGCGAACACATAGATAGTGACAATATTGAAGGGAGTTTTTTTTGTTTTGGGACTAAAAACATTCATACGAAAATTATCACGACCATTCTGCCAGCACTCTTCTCCTGATAACCATGTTCACCCCGCGACACCCCCCTCCCCCCCCGTGCTCGTGTCCCCTGTCTTCCCATGGTACCCCTGGCTCTGTCTAATTAACGTACAACATGATACCCCCTTGTTCTATAGCATCAACTATACATCTCCATGGTGTTCTAATGAACATCTCCATGGTGTTCTAATGAACAGTCACAATCAAAGCGTGACTTATAAAACTTGTAAAGCGGGCGTGAATAGAGTGCATGCGAAGGTGATGAGCATTTCATATTCAGTGATATCATAATTTCACCCTTCTTTTCGCTTTTGTCTAGCCAGTGAGGGTTACGCTTGTGACAGGTGCGGGAAAGTGTTCGCTTACAAATACTACCGAGACAAACACCTGAAGTACACGAGATGTGTGGACCAAGGAGACCGGAAATACCCATGTCATCTTTGTACAAGGTAACACATTTGTATACTGGAAAATATGCTATTCGCTTGCAGTTAGTTTTCGCATTTTTGGATTGGAGATATTAAGTTAAATGTACGCGAAAATTTGATAATGGTATATGTGTTGAGGTTGGCATTCAAACATCGTGAAAAGATAATGCCTCAAACTCTTTAATATTGAGAAATCTACTAACTAAGATGCCGTGAAACATGGTTTACCATATAAAAATAACCGCGAGATTTCTTAGAATTTTGCAAGTAAACGTATGAATTTTGTTACGACTTTTTGTACATATATTTCTTCACTTCATATATTTTTGAGTTTCAACACGATTAGGCTTTACACACATTTCTACAAATTGTTTACACTCCAAACCCTTTACAAATTGTTTACACTCCAAACACATTTCCAAACTGTACCTGTTTTTTGTGTGTGGTTAGAACATAGGTGTTCAAGCCATAACCATATAATTTGAATTTGTAGTTATTCTTGCCATTTCAAAATTGTTTTGACCTTCAGGTGCTATTATACAATTACTAATTAATTATTAATAGCTAATCTCATTTCATTGGCAGGTCTTTTGAAAAGCGAGATCGATTACGTATTCATATCCTCCATGTCCACGAGAAACATAGGCCACACAAATGTTTGGTGTGTGGAAAGTGCTTCAGCCAATCTTCTAGTCTCAACAAACATATGCGGGTAAGTTATTGAAATATGACATACAGAGGCGTTGGAATTGCATTTGTTCGTATTCCTACGAAGTAGGCTACAGATGGCAAATTGTCCGGTAATGAGTGAATCAGTCAGTCAGTCCATCCCAATTCTTTCTTTCGTCGGCAAAATAAGGAGAACCATTGACATTAGAACCTTAAGTTTTGGCATGAAGGTGCATTAGGGGACTCTCACCAACAAGTTCTGAGCTGACCTACTTTTGATGAAAATTTCTGGTGATTTTTAATGAAAATCACTGATGATTCTGACTTGGGCAGTGCCCATCTTAATATAGGCAGAATTTCAACAGGGGGTGGGGATTTTCAAGAGATCAGTTCGCGTCTGAGTCCTAATGCCTGCCCTACTTCGTAGGTCCTGTGACGTTAGTCACACTGCTCATGTGGTGCAAACGGTATTTCTTTTAAAAACTTCTTCGAACTGTTGACCGCTTCTCTCTTGCAAGAAACTAGCTTGTGTTCTTACTTTATTTTAAACCTGATAGGATTGTTGTTGGTCTCGCGATCATGGACGCGCAAATTCTTCATGAACGACAGCTGACACTGAATTTCTATATGCAATTCTATATAAATGTAATACATATATATACCAGTTTTGGAGAAAAGAAACGCGAAAATATATCTCGACTAGGCCTCGTGTGCATGCTGGAGGACCTCATGAAGGCACACATGGCACATCGTGTACGCGAAATAACGAAGATTGACATTTTACATTTTTACGGTTCCCGATCCTCCATTTGCGTTTCCAACATTTTTTGTATGACATACTCTTTGTTGTCAGGTCTTCATATTGTATTCATAATGTCATACACAAGTTGCAGTCAACCTGATTTCATGACTTTCCATTGAAACTCATAGAAAAAATCGCTGAATCGCATCAAATATTCTATTAAGCTGAAAGTTCCATGCCCATGTTTCACTTTTAATGTCACCTGGGGACAGATGTCTATGTTTATGCCACCACAGAGCATTGTTGTCTTGATTATGCAGTATTTTACGTAATAAGAATGGAGCAATCTTTGCATCTTTGCTGACGGATAAATTATTGACGTGGGGAAAAAAATCGAAACACCAAGAAGCCTTTAAGCCTGAATAACATCATTAGAAAGCCAAACAAATGTTTCAATTCATATGTGTTGCTGTCGAAAATATAAAAAAATAAAGGGTTCAGATGAAGTTTCTGGGATGTAATTTCTGTTCTCCACTTGTGAATCTCGTTTGATCCATATTTGCTTTCTGAATTGTGCGTTTTGTCGACCGAAGGCTATCTGGTGGGGATGCTCTAATGCCCTGTACCGTAACACCGATCAAAAGCGTAAAGCGTTAATTATCCCCGAGTACACGGCTATCCGGGCAGATATTCGAGTTTCACACCGAATCGGGGACTCAAGTTAACAGGCTTAGACCTCGTTCATGTCTCTTTCTGTAACTGAAAAGAGACAATTAATTTATTATTTGATTTCCGATGGTGGTGCTAACATGTGCCGTGAAGAAGCTTGTCTCGAGCCCTTAATCTGCCGGCAGTGTTCGGCGCGCCGATACCCGCGCTGACGGCCTACAATACTGCCGGGGATAGAGATTTCTCAACTATCTCGCTACTTTTGATCGCTATGGGAAAACTCGATAACCGTCCTCAATGTAGCCAACCTGACGGCACTGAGTTTTCTAAGAAGGTTCGGCCGAGATTGAAGATCGAACTGTGTGTACACAAAAGAAAGTTAGTTTTCAATCAACACAAAGATGAATTATTCAGCCTAGCCGACTGTCCCCACGTGAGCTAGGATTTGGGGATTAGGCAATAGAGACTATGCCCTGGGAGAGGGAACGTCTTGGCCATCAATGAATGTGACCATGTGCTGTTTGCCAGCAATCCTATCAATAAAACCCCTCTTTTTTGTTCGCCCGCTCATCATCAGTGATTTCAATTCCTAACGTTTACCACCAGGGTTCGAAATCAGCTTGGATTGGGAACCTAAACACGTGTAATAGACATGCTTCAATTCAAACAAGCACCTCGAACACTGGTCCAGGAATTTATTAACATCGACCAAGCTTTTAAATAGGCAATCAAGAAAAACACTGTTTAGTTCTATTCGCAACTAGCTTTTGTGTGTCTTCCGTGCCTTAACCACGGAGGACCGAGTTATGGCGATGTGGCGAAGTCAACTTAACAGCCTCGCCGGGTTCCGGGCCGTCCGCGGCCAGTAAATTTATACACGGCCTTATCTCGTCGTCGATCATAGAAAATTAAGTTTGTTAGTTAGATACACATTTTGCGAAACAAGGGAAAATTGTTTTTTTAATATTCTAGTCAGCAGTGTGAAAGACACCTTACTCCGACTCGGGATCTATTTAAAATAATTACAGCCGTGGTGAGAAAAAGGGGGCGAGGGGACATTGGGGGAAAGATACACACTATTTCCGGGATTTAGTTCATCTTCATACAAGCGATAATAGCTCGACCAACACTTGCAGGCATGTTTGTTTGGGATGGCGTTTGCCAGGGTCGTGGAAAATTCCAAATTTCGGATCAAATGTTAAATAGATTATTATATCAATCAGCGAGATCTTCTTGTAAAGTCAGTAATTGCTGTTCACGGAGTGGCTGGAAATGTGTGTGCCTAACAATTTCTTCACCAGGAGTTATTATTGCGATTGTAGAGTGCGGACGCTAAACGCTGAGGTTTTGAACATTAAAACAAGCAGAGTTTTCCATAAATTTCCATCAAGACAAATGTCATCGAGGACAGTCGGTCCATAAGATAGCCCTTCATTAGTGAGCATTCGAAAATTGCCGCCCTTTGACAACTACATTGTCGCGGCTTGTGCTAACAAGAGTCATATAGTTTTACAGTTCAAACCCAGCGGACACTAATGGAGAATCTCGGATGATCACTTAACTAAGTGCTTAATATTGGGACTGTTAACTATTGAGAGCTGTAGAAATGAGTCGAAGAAAACTGGTCTGGTGTCAAGTCGATGTAACAGCTGAGACCTTATGAAATGAAAAGAGAAATAATATTTCCAAATTTCACAAAGCTTAATACTCAATTTAATTATAAAAGATATGTTTTTCTTGATAAATTGCTGTATTTATTTTTACATTTCACTGAAAATTGTTATCATCTCTAGGTACACAGCGGAGAAAGGCCATACAAATGCGTGTATTGTAACAAAGCTTTCACGGCATCCAGTATACTTAGGACCCACATCAGACAGCATTCAGGAGAGAAACCGTTCAAGGTAACCAGTGAATACTTTCCATACATTGATACTGAAGTAAGCGTTAATAACTGGCCCGTGGTAATAAAATATTTTCTTTATCTTCAAATTACCATTCTTTGACATTGAAATATTACATATTTGAATCCTATTTTAAATTATATTCTAATTTATTTTTCACAGTGCAAACATTGTGGCAAAGCTTTCGCCTCGCACGCCGCACATGACAGTCACGTCAGACGGACGCACACCAAGGAAAAACCATGCATGTGTACCGTTTGCGGAAAGACGTTTTCGCAGGCGTACGAACTCAAGTTTCACATGAACATGCACCCTCAGTGACAAATGTAAGTAACACTGCTTCTGTTGATTACAACACTTCAATTAATCTGTGTCAATTGACCAAATTTATCAAATTATAAATTACAAATTATGCCACAGAAGCAGTCACAGGATTTAAATATCCCAAGCCATCATTAAACTATCATATGGACATTGTTACAGGTATGACAAACTTAAATTCCATATACTCTTATATTCCATAGCTTTTATGCTATTAAGGAGATTCCAGACAAATCCAACTTTTACGTCTACTGCGCATGTTTCTGCGCATATGTTTCTGCGCATCTACCAAGTAGGGATCTTAATGTAGAAGAAAAAATATTAACTTCAAAGAAAACAGTTTTTTGAAATGTCTTTTTCAAACTTTGATGCGAAGGCCGCGACGAAGGAACGCTGTCAAACTGCGTTAGCGAAATCGTTGTAATTTTGCCTCTTGACCATCGTTGGCCATGCCGGCATCCCACTGTCTTGAAATAAAGCATATTAACCCTCCATTTTATTAGATTTTTCGACTCGGTATTATTCCCGAACACTTTTTTTTAGGCATTGTGAAGAAAACGACATTTAAACTTGCGCGTGTTCTATGAACATACAGGCATTTTTCATGAAAAAATAACATTTATTTTCGAGTTTTCCGGAACCAACTTAAAGATAGTCTTGAAGTGGTCTGAAAATTTGTACTGAACAGCACTGCTGGTTCACCTTTTGTGACACCTCCGTGCTTTTGCAATTATCATGTAAATTTAATGTTTGACTGTAAGAGTAAAACGAATTCATCATTTTTTTTGCAGGTACTTGTGTAATATTCTACCAACTATATAGGTGCTAAAACAGAGCCCAGGTCCAGCGACTCAAATCTTTCTCCAGACAAGTCCCGTCCTACCGCGAAGCTATACTCCTTGCTTTCCTTCTAGTCAACAACAAACGTTGTCGGCACCATGGATAAACCAATCAGACCACGTTATTCCGAAGTTGGTGGAGAACCCGGGTTGTTATGAGTCGCCTGACTAACATTTGAAGGAAGGGATGTAACTCTGCGACACCCGTACTGACCGCTAGGAGCGCTGTGATCCTGCCAAGAAATTCAACCCATGTATGACGAGGTGTGAAGTAGAGCCTCGTGGAAGGACTCACCTGTGCTGAGAAAGTGAGAGACTTATACACTCATTCTAGTCGAAGATATACCGTCATGGACTTCATACGGTCGCAATATAATAGTGTGATTGATGATCAATGTGCGAGTGATTCAGAAAACTGTGCGAAAACAGTCGAATCAAAATCGCAGTATTTAACCATCATAATGTTGCCAAAGATTTTTCGCGAACAAGACTGATTTCATTATTTAGGAAGATGGTTGGGCGTCTGGTACATGGTCAGTTGAGGCGAACCACATCTAAATTCTTAGAGTATATAGAATCTGACATATAGAATGCTGGAAAATTTTGACTGCGTGTGACCAACAGCTATGCTATCTGTAGTACGTGTTCCATAGAGCAAGACATGGGCGCAGTTGGCATTCCACAGATGTTTCAACCAGCAGGCACGCGTCGGTGACGTCATACAGAAACGTTGTTGTAATACGTGTTTAGAACTATCGAACAAAACCTCGCGTTAGCTACCTCAAATCGTTTCATCTCGCCAGTGCATATGCATTTTCTACAATATCATTTTAGACTCAATTTTCGTCCGTGTACAAACCCGAAAATTCTTAAAAGATTGATGAGAAATATTTGCTATGAAAACGTTTTCGCATGCAGTGAGTGGACTTTTAGAGCAGCTTTGATTGTTAAGAACTATTGTGAATTGTTGTGAACGTTTCTGCTTATGCGACTGGCGTTTATGTATAAGTTATTGCTTTTTGCCATTCGTTAATGCTAAAAAACGTTAATAAACATCTGTTTATTTTTCGCATATTGTTGTGATGACCAAATAGGGAGAATTGTAAATCAAAAAATGTTTTAGTTTTAAGTTATTGTGTAAATATCGGACTTACTCCCACATATCAAGATGTACATATGTAATTAAACTTACCAGCAGTAGAGTGATACACGTCAAAGTTGTATAAATTGTATTTCTATGGAAGCCGGTTTAGGCCATCTCGTGTTCTCGCATTTTCGCATCAGTAACGCGAAAACGCGAAGCGAAAACGCGAAAACACGAGATGGCCGCATCTGGTTTTTTTCCTATTTTCCAGTCAGAGTGATTTTATACTATATATAGGCTTAATACCATGTGTCTGTCCTTCGACACCATACGCCCACTACTTAACCCTCCGTATTGCAAAATAACAAGTGTTTTTTCCCCTGATATTTCATGTGATATGCTATTTAGGAGCATTTGTCAGGGTAACACGATTACTGTAATCACGTACATGTAGTCCCAAAGTTTTTAATGGCTCCATGGCTGAATGTTGGTTGCCATTGGAGGTACAGATTATAATGGAAAGATCACAAGAGTTTTTAACGAATTATGAACACGTTTCAATGACTTTTCTGTAGTCGATAAAAACTCCAACAGCAGGCAATCGAAGTAGTTTCTTCTTTGTTTTCATAGATATTTATTATTATTAAAATTAAGATAAACTTATGATCGATTTACCCAGAAAAGGGAAGTCAATTATTTAGGAACGAAATGTTTGTGAATATTTGAAATCAGCGAATTATATTGCATACGGCGGAAAAAATACAATACGGTAATTGTCATTCAAGGAAGTTATTAAAAGTGTAAAGTGAATATTGTTTAGAGAGTTCTTACGAAACAGACACAAATAAAAATAGATGTTTTGAGAGAGGATATTTCTCGAGTCAGTCAGAATCGAACTCGCGACCTCTCTGAATTTTTTAGCGAACTATCCTTTGAGGTACACCGACGCACGGACAACTCCCGTATAACGACTCTTATGGCGGTACATGTATATTGTTCGCCACTGTAGTTTTTATATGAATAAATAATAATTTATGATTTAGTTATTTGAGTGCTAAAGGGAATTAAAAATTCCATTCGCGAACATATATAGAGCCATGCCAAAACTCCACTATGTAAACGCCTGGCATATTGTAACGCCATGTACGAGCCAGTTAACTTGCCAAAGAACGTCTTTTTCTTTTGTGGTATATACTTGTGAAATAAACCATCAATGTGTATTTCATATATGTTATATATATCTCTCTGCTCTTTTTCTATGCCACAAGTTTGTACCCGGAGCTAGGGGTCGTTTGAATATCATGTGTTTTGATGTCCATGGTGTTCAAATGAACAGTCACAATCAAAGCGTGACTGAGATACATACTCTGGAAAGGACTTGAAATTAATTTAGATAAAGAATAATGGCCAGTGATTAGGGTTTTATGCATAGAACATCATCATGTCTTGCTGATATTATTGAAAACTGTTGACCGCTTCTCTCTTGTAAGAAACCATCTTGTGTTTTTATTATTATTATTTCATACACATTTGAAATCTCTGCTAATTGTCATACGAAATATGTCTGTCGATTATTGACTCGAAAATTCTTTTATGGACGACGGCTGAATATTGAATGTCGGATCTGACGGTTGCTGTATAACATTTTAAATAATTTCAGGCATCTGAACGACCAGATGGTATATCCAAAGATTAGTTTTACAGCCTGAACTGATTAAGGACCGTTTATTTGAGTTTAGGCAAAATAGCTTGTTTTCCATTTTAAAGCTCTGGCTTATTTCTCTTGGTCAAATATTCTTTAATTTTCCATATGAAGCAGAATTTATATAACTCTTGAGATTTATGAAATAAAAATGGGAGTCACCATAATTTTTCCTTTAAATGGTAACAGTATAACGAACAAAATGAGCATTTTTCAGCCATATACAGGAGGAGGTGGGGGAGAGGAATTGAGGTGGAGGTCGGGAAATATTCTTGTGGATCGTATTCAAAGTATCTATAGGACTGAGTGTATTTAGCTGGAACTGAATACGGATGAATTCTGTCGGTACCACATTCATAGTCTCTAACCCAATAGCACACTTCCCGGTCCAACCGTTGAATCTGACAGGTCCAGGGTTTGGCCAGTCCCATTTGGAACGGCTATTAATTGAACATAGACGGCTGTGTTGTGACAGTTTGTTTACTTTTATTACACTGTATAGGCTGTCTGGACACTATTGTTAGTATATTCAGCCTGTTCTGAAAAATTCCATGAAACACCATGTGTATGTTATAGCTCCATTGCAGAATTTAGATGTACGTGGTCTATAAGAGTGTATCTGTTGAAAGTTGCGCGGACATCGATGGAAATCGTTGCTAAGTAGCTCTGTTTAAAGTAGCACTTTATCGAACCGGGGTATCACATGTCGCATCATTTGTTACGGAGCTGACGTTCGGGCGACAGACTTCGTTATAGGTAAACTTACATGACAAGCCGATTGGATGATGTTTGAACATCTCTATCGAAGCTTTTAAAATAAAGCGTTAAATTATGGATTGTATACAAATAACCATACACTCGCTATGTGCTATGTTGATGTTTGGCCCCTTAGTACACCTATCCTAATTGTGCAACTTCGGTTCCCCCGTTATACGTTGCATGGCGCAACACGCAGCGATTATGCAGGAGCAGGGTCTACATTATGAAACTACGACAAGGATATTGGAGCGATATGTAAGAGGTGGGAAAAATTGACGTCTGGCGACTAAAGAGCAACCATATGACTACAGGAAAGCTCTCGGCACCTCAAATTCAGACCCGAGAATACGGTGGATTCTCGGACGTAGCCTTAGTATCTCAGCCGCGCTTTTATTGCAGATGTTCATGTACATGTATATACTGTGAAGTATCCACACGGTCCCTAGCACCGGCTTAAGCGAAATTAAATACGCTAGCTCGGGAGCTGTGATGGCAGATCAGCTCGAAAGAAATAACTCATCTGATGTTACTGGATGAGCATCGAGGAAGTCTGATGGAGTAAGCGCCCCAACCTGGGGTAAACCTGGAAATTGCAAGAATACCCAGAAAAACTAACCTGTAATTCCCGACGTCGTACGGCTTAAATTTTTCAGCAAAACAATAAACCTACATAAATTTGTCGAATGACATGTACAGAGGGTGGGCCTCGGGGACTAACAGTCCACCAGTAGAACCCTACCATATACAGGTACTAAATTGGAGCGATATGCAAGAGATGAGAAAGACCAGAGTCTAGTCAAACTATGTGATAAGCCAATGTGGTACTTTAGGTGAGGACTCGGCCTCAGTGAGATATGGTTGGAGTGCTAAGCATAAAATATTAACTATGAAAGAATTTTTTCAATTGACACTGTGCCTACATTTTGTTGTATAGGGCCTACTCAGAATAATTTCAAGATTATTGATTCGTGAATAACAGCGCCGTGAAATAGTGTATTCGTGCAAAAATTGGGCTCTATCAGTGGCGGAAGTGGAAGGGGAGGGCAGGGCGGTTGTTTAGTCCCAAAAGTTGGGGCAGAGCCCTCATTTTTAAATATCGCCACCTGCAATTTTTGGAAAAATCGTGAGGCGACAGGTTAAGTTGCAGACAATTACAGGCAATTGACGATTTTAAATGCAATCTGTTTTGCGAGGAGCAAATTCACGCAGTTTTATGTTCTCAAGGTTAACTCGTTTGTAATCTTAATTCACGTCGCATAATTTCATAGAAAACCGCGAAAGTGTGCGAAGCCTAGATTTTCCCTGTGATTTTCATTACGGAACGCTGATTTTGGTTGTGAATAAAACGTGAAAATTGAAGTAAAAGTTCAGGAATGATTCGTAATTTATTTGCCGGAAATCGGCTAGAACGCGTCATTGGTCGTCTGGGACCCCAGACCTGGGTGGCCCCTGGACCCTCGCCCAGAGAGCTTGGATAGTTGAGCCTCGAATTCCTCGTCTTTAAAGATATGAATAGCAAGCGTCAGATCCGACATTCAATAGATAGCCATCGTCCATGAAAGAATTTCCGCGTCGATGATGGAAAGCTCTATTTCGTATGATAGCATGATGTGAAGTCTCCCGCTAGTCTAAGAACAGTGCTGGACATAATTGGAGTGCATTTGCGGTTTATATTTTTGATTTAATTTGATCTATCGAAATTTAAATTTTCAAAAAAATTCTATGATTATACACGGTGAATAGGCGTCCGGTCCGACCTCCAGTAGACGGCCATTGTCCACAATACACAGGCAATTTTTCACAGACATGTACTAAGCTGTACACTACTGAACGGTACTGCATGGAAAGGCCCACCATACATGTAACAACTGAGCTGTAACTAAACAGTTCCTGTGTGGTAACCACAGGTCAGAACTGAACTGAGCAGTACATGTCAGTTAGCAACAGCCTGGTTCCAAGAGGTAACTGAGCAGTACTGCGCAGTAACAGGTTGGTTACTGTTCATTTACCATGTAGTACTGTTCAGTCATGTTCCGTGTGGTACTGTACAGTATCCAATCAGTACTGACCAGTTACTGAGTGGTACTGTGTGGATACTGGTCTGTACTGATTGTTACTGTACCGAGGTGTACCGTTCCGGGCCCTTCCTTGCGGTTACCATTCAGTTACCACATGGTACCAACATGTGGACATTTGGCTGTGTACTTGTCACCGTCATTAATCCCCTGACATTGACATTATTAACCCCAAAGCCACAAGCATAAACTAACATAAGGTAACTTCTCGAACAGGTGGTGCACTGAACAGTTTTGAAACGATGCAAGCAAGGCAACATGATTTTCCGGCCGTCAAAACCTTCGGCTAACCCCTCTTGTCTGAAATGTATACATATGTCAGCATTAAAAACTTATTAAATTCTCTAAGGTGAAACTAATTAAAGGATGTGAGCCGGGATAAATCTAGTATATTATCAAACAGACTTTGCGTGGGATCCCCTATAGGTTGGTCGTTAGAATATTTAATGTCAGAAGAGGTTTTTGGGAAGACACTGGGAAGTTTGCACCGCAACAGGTAAATTCGCACCTGACACAACAACCGGTGAACCGTTTTCGGGGATATGTCAACAAAAATGAAAGTAGCTTCAGTTCAGACCCCACAGCGAGAACCCACAAGTACACAACACAGTAGCTATTGAAAGCCCGTAGAGTAGGTACACAGGCGTCTATATAGGATCAGGGAGCGGTGTCCTCTTTCTGCCCCTCAATACCGTACACCATCACTGCCTTTACAAGTCCGGCCATCTAAAGGTACAACGTGTGAAAATGGGTGGCTAAGAATTGTGGTTGTGGGATGAATCTATTCATCGGGGAGGTTTGTAAGTGAGCTATTCGCTTGTGAGCCGGGTTTTACAAGGTGGTTAGTGTTGCGAAGCCGTGCCGAGGACGATCGTCTTTCTAGAGAGTGCCGGGATAAGCCGTCTTAATGGTCGCCTTTAGTGAGCATATGAGGCCAATATTTACTCGAGGGACAATCTCTGTTGACATTAGCAGCTATATAAACCTTAAACTGGTAAATACCGCCATAATGTCCGCTTTACTCTCCCATTATTCCCAGTTTTAAAATGTATCATTTTTTCCTCCCCTTCTACGAGCTCTTCACACCTACTGGTATATAGCGCTGCATAAAAGGTCATTGAGAGGAGAATCGCTCCAGGCGCGATCAACAGAACATTCTATTTTTAGTCAGTGTACCAGTTAACACCGGCTTATTATTTACCGATCGATTGAAAATCTAGTACATAATCCCTGTATGTGAGAGTTCATTAGCAGTCTGGGTTAATATGAGGTTCTGTATCTCGATTGTGAGAGCGTCTGACCAATAACGCTGAGATAATACCTTGAAGAATTCTGCGGAACTTCTTCTCACAGATTTTATCGCTTTTATCTTCGAAGGATTTCTCCTCTGTCACATCCATCATATAGGTCTCGAAACGTGTTCTAAACCAATATCGAATGTGACTGTCTAAGGCTTTGGACAATCTATCTGTATAACACCCTGTCGTCCCTGTGAATGCGATCCCATTGTCGGCAATGTTTGGGACCCGATCGTCTCCAAAGTATATTGCAATGTGTTCATCCTGGAATACTCTGAGAATCAAATTCTGGGACGAAATATCTGGACGATACCGTCTTCAGGTTTTGACACCTCCAGCTAAATTAATCCACAGAACTGCACGAAAACTGAAATCGACATAAGAGCTGTAGGCAATACTATAGTCCACATACCTCTTAATATCCAAATTGGACTTTAACACGTTAGCATGAATGTATTGTCCTAACATTGGACATGATCGCTAGATATGTATCACCTCCTCTGTTATTATCCTAATATCAAATCCGTATATGTTACGAAAATTTATTACACCCGTGTTAATGCCCAATTTGGATATTAAGGGTCGTTTGGACATTAGTAGTGTATATATAAAGACGCCCGTTGGTAAAGTGGTGGTCGTGTACTTGCCACAAATATAATGCCGTCAATTTGAAAAGAACAAGCTGTCAATATCGACCTGCGCTGCCCAATGAAAAACTTCCAAATCTGAATTTTATGTATTTGATTAGATTTGGGGTGACATGGGTGTCTAAACCAAAACAACGGTTGAAAGTTTCAGAGTTTGAAGACCGTATCGTCCATGTATTCCGTTCCAGGATTTGATACTCAGAGCAATCCTGAAAATATTGTTCGAATGGATTGCTTCTTCACTTCTCGAAATTAGTATTGCCTGGGAGGTAACTCTAACTAGTCAATCAAGATCGCCAAAATCGACGCTTGAGTTCGGTTAATACTTGAATGGGTGATCGGGTGCTGTACTGGCTGGGCTGTGGACACTCTCGTGTCCTGGCACATGTAGGCGCCGTCGTGATATGACTGAAAAAAGGTTGAAAAAGACGTTAAATCCTACTCACTCACTCACCATTGAATCCGATACAATATACCAGTACTTTATAAAACGGCATGGAAATTCAGTTGATAAAAGTAGGCACGTTGTCTTGCCAACATGAGTGAACATTGTTGATCCCGTTGTTTCTCTTACAGGAAACTACCTTGTGTTCATGATGCTCATATATATATTTTTCGACAGAGTCGTATAGCCTCGCTTTGGCTCGATACTCTTCCGTTCTGGAAGAGGAACCAAAACTCCTGTCTGTGAGTCATTGTCAATTTTTAGTATTTTTTATCAGATCAAATTCCGAGTTGTATTTTAAAAGTGTTTTATGTACAAAATAACTATACAATAATTCTGAAAATGAATAATCTTGGGAAAAGGCGAGTAACTCGGCCTGTAGATGTCAAATCATATTAACTGCCGTCCTTGATATGCGATTATCGCTGAACTACATATATACAAGCATCAGCTCCAGTACTCATTAGGCTGCTGGTATCCACAGAGAATCTCCGCGTCAAAAAGTCCGTTCTTGCATTCCTGGTAGCGCTACATATAACTATATTATTGTTAAATAATCGCAACACAACAAAGGTGATGGAAAAAGATGCCGGCGTACTGACAAGAAGACATATGGCCCCACAGGCAAATGCACTGACTGCAAAACAACACACAATCCCACAACAGGAAAAAGAATGCGAGAAGGTGTTCACCACCTTCAAATATGCCCGGGACTGCAACATAAGACGGCAATAGTTGCAGTTTAAGACGAACATATATTGAAGAGAAAGCACTAATATAACAATCACTTGCATATAAATATATCAAATAAACGCAACATATACATGTGGTGGAAATAGATGCCGGCGTACTGACAAGACGTCATATGACCTCACATGCCAACATGCTGACTGTATGTCTAAACTCCTCACAAGAATCAAAATGATCCCTGTGATGATTTGTATCTCAGCCACGCTTTTATGGTGACTGTTCATGTGGACACCTTGAAGGACATGATCATACGGCTCCTGGCACCGGCTTGAGCGGTATTAGACACAAATATAATAGCCCTAGAACCAACCTGGAAAATATTAGTAGAATGCAGGTTCTTATTCAAATCACATGTCTCTTAGGCCTGATCCCGACCAAGTTCTTTGTTCTCCACCACGCTAACTACAGCCACACACTACAATCACAATGAATGACTTCATTGATAATGTCCTCCTCCTAGTTGTGTTAATTGTCAGAATGTTTCCTCCGATGGAAAGTTAGAACGTCCTCAACATCATTTCATCAATTTCTACGTTCTAAGCCTCAGATCTGAAATTCAATACTCAGCCGTCGTCCACAAAATAATTTTCGTGTCATTAATCGAATGTCAAAGTGAAAATAGTTCCATATCACCAGCGCTCTGCTCTGGTTAACATTTTAAAACCAACATTTCTTAACTCTTAACATGCGTCACATTAAATATATCACCATAAAGATAACGGTTTAGCTATGGGCTGTTAAAAAAGTCCAAGATGGAAGTGCGTGTTCATTAGAAACACCTCAACAAAAGTAAGTTTCCCCCAAAACGTAGCCTCATATTTTCCAAGATATTTGCTCGATTGCGATGAAACTTCTTACAGATTACATCGGACTGACCAAGCTGATATTGAGTAACAGTGATTATTCCCTAGGTTGTTTCATGCCTGGATGAGCATGTTCAATGATCAAGTCGGGTACATTTCAAAAGTTGCAAGAACAATTTTATCACGATTTTTCTTAGGCATACGTTCACTTTAATAATCACGAAGTTAAAACGTTAAAGGTGTGACAGCAGTCAACAATGGTTTATACCGCGTGTATCCTCCACGACACTGTATCACTTGTCGGTATCAAGCTCGTTTCATGTTGATAAGGCGGGTGATCGGATGTTGCGATATGCGTTGTTGCATCCGCCTTATCAACACGAGGCGAGCTTGATGCCGATAGGTGATACAGTGTCGTGGTGGATACAAGCGGTATAAACCATTGTTGACTTCTGTGGCACCATATTAACGTATTAACTTTGTGATTTAAGTGACAGTATGCCTGCGAGAAATCGTAATGAAATTGTTCTTGCAACTTTTGATTTGCACCTGACTTGAACTCTTGGCATGCTCATTCAGACATGAAACAACCTAGCGAATAATCACTGCTACTCAATATCGGCTTGGTCAGCCCGATATGATGTGTAAGAAGTTGGGGGAAACTTACTTTTGTTGAGGTGTTTATTTTTCGACAGAGTCGTATATGTTTGGTTTGTTATATAATCAAACGGCTTATATGACGGTGCCATGCCATAGAAACCAATTTTCATACCTGGAAAATCTAATTAAGGAAAATACTAAGAATACTATAGAAAAAGTAAATATATAAATATATGTATAATAATTTCCGAAACCACAGCTGGTACAGCAGGATTGTCTGCAACTTGGGGCCGAATTCTGCCTATGGGTGGAAGTGTTTCTGCACATACACGTATATCAGTTCTACTGCATTCAAAGTTTGATGAAATATACACTTTGACATCTCCTGTGACAAATGGAGTATAATGCTTGCGGAATTAAACCGTACTTGGAACAGTATCTTCATGCAAAAAAGCATTGTTAGAATATTCGTGCAATTTCCGTCGGTGATAAATTATGTAGCCAAATATTTTTCGAATAAGGTTTGAAAGAAAATGTAATAAATTACGAAGAAAAGTCTATAAGTATTTAAAATTTCTATTACCTTCACACGTACTGCATCCCAATGGAGTAATGTTTATATGTCATATGGTATGTGAGAATTTATCCGGATGAAAGAGTTTCCGCGCTCAATAAAATGATTTAAATTGGGAGTAGTTTTACAAGAAACTTTTTCTAAATAGATTAGGAATGACTACAACCAAGTCGATCCACTAATTAAAATTAATATTTAAATACTGTGACATACTTCCAATAATAAAATATTTGAAAATATGCATCGCCTTTGATCAATTATTGGTTAGCAAAATATGATATTTCAGAACGGCATTCAACACAGAGTACCACAATATATACTCAGTTCCAGTCATATTCCTTCGTGACAATTCCTCTGTGCATAAAAAGTTGAATACGCTTTTCCTATTTCGATTAAAAGCCTTATGAATAAGAAATTTCGCAACTTATTTGAGAGACAACAAAGCTTTCGAGAGTCGAATCCTTTGTGCAAAGAAACGATTTGCTCTTATAATGCAGTATCAAAAAAACATCGACAAGAAGAAAAACAGAACAAGCTGAAACACAAAACCTTTACAACTTTCCAAACCTCATTTCTCTAGCGCTGGGGCAATAATATTTGATTTTTCTATCGGTTGTTAAGAAAGTGTTGTCATTTCACACCTGTTCGGCGCACTGGTGAACGGGGAAGGGCATGGGGTGGAATAGATTTCCCCATCAGGCTCACTCTAATAACTGGATTAGGCACTAGCCAGAGCTCTCTCTGGTGGTTCTTCCTATTCACGTGGACTAACATTAGGAGCAAACACTCAAAGTCTAACGCGAGCAAGTTTTTTTTGTTGCGATAAGGCCCGACACCCCTCCGTTTAGGAACAACATCGTTATCCGTGCTAATATTACATTCGCGGGCATCACAGGGGAACCATCTTAATTGCTACCCCTTCTCTTCACGGGCATATCAAAGAAGTAATAACATAATTAAAATATTATTATACGAGCGACAGCCCATATTTGTTGACACGGTAAAGTGACATGGTTTTACTTAAGAAAATCATCATGCAGCGAAGATGATTGGGTTATTGAATGAATGAGCTGCAGTTGAAGGCTGTACGATCAAACAAGACTGGCAGAAAGTTCACTTGGGAATATAATTGCAGTGGAAGTGCGAAATCTGAGAGAACGGTGGCCATATTTGATCATTGGTGTACAATGAGAATAACCTTTGACATGTATCTGTTCTAGCCTCTGGATTAGACCCGTTCAGATCCGGGTGGCATCGACAACGCCACATATTCATATACATATATATTGGATAATACGCTTGCTTGCTGACCATACCATAACAAGGTGTATATCCTGAGCCTCCAGTCATTCAACTATGGTTTGCATACGATACCAAACTCGCATATGATACCAATGTGGTCTCGGTTACACATTTCAAACCCATCAAGATCCCATCGGACTGTCAAACTTTGATGCCACTAGCGTACACACATGATCCATGACAGAGAAACACAGAATACAATCCTGGGTATGATCAGTACTGTGCAATACTTTTGTATTATTATACCTCATGTAAATTCGTAATGTTTTCGTTGGTCGACAGCCTGTCACGTGTCATTCTACAAATCGTGATGTTCAGTGATGATGCTGTCATATCTTGCCTTACCTTTGAACAAATGTCATGTACCACGGCAGAGCGTTGAACAGGACAAATTGTTCCACGGCGACATCTGCGGGTCCAGCCAGGAGTAGCCTCCCATTTGTTTTTATTGATATCTGAATGGTGACAGGCCGATTCAGGTCGTCTGCCAGTGCGTATGCTCTGTCACATCGAAACTGTTTCGACTATGGATGTCGCTGGCAAGCGGAAGCGTTTCAAAATTATGACCGATACAGAACTAGAATTACCAGCGTACGTACTAAAACTAAAACCTTCGGAAAAATAAAACAACTATTGCATGTTATAGAGTGGGATACACCGTAAACGGCCGCTCGTTGTACATCACTTGTCTCGAGGTGACAAATCGTGATGTCCCACTCTATAACATGCAATAATTGTATATTGTAATATGGTACAAGCCGGTGTTAGTAGTCATGGGGTAATGCTATTGCCGGTGTTAGTAGTCATGGGGTAATGCTATTGCCGGTGTTAGTAGTCATGGGGTAATGCTATTGCCGGTGTTAGTAGTCATGGGGTAATGCTATTGCCGGTGTTAGTAGTCATGGGGGGTAATGCTATTCATGATGTCCACATTAACATCAACAATAAAAACGTGGCTGAGATACAAATCATCATGTAGATCACTTCTGGTTCTTAGGATGATTTTAGAAATATGCAATCAGTGCATTTGCCTGTTGGGTCATAAGACTTCTTTTCACTACGCCGGCATATTTTTTCATCACTCTTATACGTTATGTTGAGTTTAGCCCTATCTGGCCTGGGCTTTTGGGGACATGCCCAGGGCTGGCAGGGCGGGGCGAAATGCCCTCTCCCCCCACTACATATTTTTCTTACCCCTTGAGCTAGAGGGTCGAAATTTACAACAATATACTCTTGGGTCAAACTCTTTTAGAAAATGTGAATAAAATCCAACATGGTCGCTTTGATGATGTCACAGTGACGTCATTTTCAAAACAGACATGCTTGAGTCGATTGTAGTAGAGCTAAGGAATGCTTTATGGCTTTTGACATCAATATTTCGGCGATCAGTTTGCTTGAACACAGATACTATTAATGAACTTAGACGTTCAATAAGGTCCTGATGAGGGAAAAGAGAGTCGAGAAATCCCATGTGGATACATGTCTCTACGGTATGTGACCTTCAGCATCAGTTTTTAGAAATATTGACACAATACCTTTCCCAAAAATGTTTACTTCCTCAAGGACACTCGTCAACAGGGGTTCAAAGAAGCCTGGTGGTGCAGCTTCTAGAACCAGCTATGACGTATAATTATAATTTCGACATCGTAAAGTTCCCTTCCTGGACAGTAAAATCTGATAGCAAAATACGGCGTTAGGTTTCGTAACTTGTGTCTAATTCCGCTTAATCTGGGGCTAGGAGCCGTAGCCTACGAACCCATGTACTCCAAGATGCCCGTGTTGTTCATATCAAAGCGTGACTGAGATACATCATTTTCTAGATAATGATAATTTTACAACAAAAATCACATGAATAAAAATACTGATAAGCGATATGGATTTGATATTTTTGAAACATTATGATGTCGGCATCATTGAAAACTCTTGGCCGCTTCTCTCTTGCAGGAAAGGAGCCTATGTTTATGTATACGATGATTGTTGTTGTTTGTTTGTTTGTTTTTTTTCAATTTTGTACGAATGCAGTTATATGGAATAGGGAATAGGCCTAGGATTATTGACGTGGAAATTCTTTAATGGACGACGGCTGAATATTGAATGTCGGACTAGTCGATTGTATTTTGGAAAAAATAAGCAAGAATAATTTCTGGATTCCCATTTTTCGGAATTCCCATTTTCTCAAATATTAACACTGCGTTTCGTTGAATATGACTGGTAAGCTTCGATATTTTATAGTCAACCGTCGACAGAAAGATCCGCGTACACCACATATAATACACAAGCCTGTTAGCTTAAGAAATTGGTTCGAGATGCTTTAACTAGAAGATTTCACATGTTCCAAATATTTCAGCTTTATCACTCCAGGCAATTTCTCATCAGGGGTCCGCATATACCCTGAGTAACTTGTTCCTTTGTTGACAAAAAATCATAAGAGCTATACGTCATTTTAATGTATAATTCCAGTATGACTTGAAAGTTTCTTAGGGCAAAAAAAAAAAAAAAAATACCGGGCAGTGACACGGATTTTACGTTAAGCATCTGCGTCTAGCTGGTATCTAGCATTTTGCTGTCTTGTTTGAATTAATGGGGAATGTTGTCAGTAAAACAAAGTGACTGGTTCTCACTTGTAGAAAACTAACTTCCGTTTATATATATTTTTATCTTATGCCTGATTGGTGTTTGGTTCACTAAAAAGACAATATTCTCCTATATTAACTGGACTAAAAGTATCTTCGTGAATGATAGAGATGTTCAAATCGCATAATACAAGGTAACATGTTGTTGCTGTCAAATTATGTCGTCAGATGGCGACGGTGAAGAAGGCTTGAGGTATTGATACCAATATCGCATGTCTAAATTGAAGTAAACTCTTGACACTTGACGAGAAATTAGGCTCCCCCATTTCATCAAATACAACCCCTGTATTCAGTGTCCCAATATATTGAAACAAAACATGCTTTTACTTTATTCTGCGCAGAATTAAAGCAAAATGAAATATTCCTTTTCTAATTCGGGGATGGGATAATTGGAGACCACTTGAGCCTTGGCTACCCGACAAAGGTTCAGTAATTGATACCCCCTCTTACCTTCCCATAGAAAAGGTGCTTTCTGATTTTCTTGCAGATTGAATACTCTTTTAAACTAGAGCTCCTTTTTGAGCTAGCTGCACAAAGCCATATTAGGGCAATGCAGCAAATGGCGTCAGGGACAAGACTCACTTGTGCACAACAGCTTACAGACGAGATGACAAAAGCGCGGAGAGTGAACAGACGAACACAATAACTCGTGAAGAATGTCGGCTCTGACAAACACCTCAAATATTGCTTTGACTCTTTGTACCGTTACAGCACTCTATGTGTTTGCCTTAACGATTACTGAGACGAGTCCATGAACATAAATATATATTCTCTAATTAAGAAGGTGCTGCAAAGTATTCTTAGAACAAAATGATGTACTCAAGAGAGAACCGTCTGTAAAATCAGAAATGGAAATCCTTTTCCAGTATTTGTCGCAGTCTATTCAGTACGTAGACTATTTCTCGCAAAAACATATTACAAGGTAGACGACACCGTATTTGGTTGATTACCTGTCAGATAATGCTATTAAAGGATCCAGTAACAAAGTTTTGCGGTAAGACTTTCAAGCCTTGAAACACATGGTTATCTATTTGACAAACGTATCCGTATTTATACGGACGATTTGCTTGTTTGGTCCTGGGGGGTGTTAGGTTACGTGTCGCGAACTACCCTAGAGTGTGAAATCGGGGCAAAATGGTGAACTGAGCACTCGCCAACAATATGCACCATTATTGCACGGCTCTGGCATTTCACGACGGGGTCATGTCGCTTTCTCTTCATCAGCTTGAAGGTGTTTTCGCTGTTATAACACAAGCGAACAGATCTGCAAATAATGAATTTCATCGAATAAATGTAAATGCAGCAATATGTAAACATTAAGTATCAGAGAGTGAGTTAAATCTTCCACATCCGGGTTCTATGTCAACTATGGGGACCGGCCGAATCTGCTGCCCAAGCCCCCGAAATAACAATACTCCCAGAAATTTGGGAAAACACAACTGTATCAATCTGTTAATTAAACCAAACTTTGACAGGGGCCCCGTGCTATATTCGAGCAAGAAGACGGTATTTAAAACGTGCCACCGTGAATAGTTTAGGGTGCGTGTTGTAATTAATAATAGAGATATAATTGTGTATCTATAGCATGTAATATCCTAAGGCTGACACATCTGATACTGGCCTTCCTTTCATTTCGCTCTTCTCGCTTTTCTCACCATGTGTGGCCCTTGGTCCCGGTCTTAAAACTTTCGGAACTCGGCACTTTTGTTAGCACAAGGTTATAACTATATCGGCTACATGTTAGGAAAATACACAAAAAACAACTCGTACCCCTTCGTGATTTTATTAAAGGACCAAATTTACCGCAACGAGATCAGCTTTGTATCCAAAGAGATTTCCATCGCCGATACGGAAATGGTTGATAGAAAAATAATATTGTAGAAAGAGATGGAGTTACAGTATCGCCACGATCACCATTAGGCAGTAGCAACGCGAAATATGTGATAGCAACCGCTCATATCGAGAATCGGCTAACTTCTAAAAGCGTTCAGACAAATATAATATGGGCATCATCTCAGAAAGTCTATATCCAGCTGTTGTTCACAATGGAAAATAAACGAGATTGCGAGTCGTTGAAGGTATTGTAGCTCGACGTAAAACATTATGTAATAATAACCTTTAAAACATTCCAGAGGGAAGGAGTTAAATGTAAAAGCCATGCCTGGAAGATTAAAGTATCATGGCCGACCAGGGCATAAATCTATAAAATTCACATTCGAACAGCTCGGGGTTGAGTTGATCAAACGAGAGAAAAAAATTGAGGAAACGTTTTTCTGTAATAATAATGCGTAATGTCGATCGGAATCTTATACTGACATGACTATACGTGAGAATTTGTAGACCTTTGAAGTAGAGTAAAAACACGATGGAAGCTATATATAATATGTATAAGGCCTATACAGACAAAGCTCATTTCTATGGTAGGCCATCCCTGCCTTAATTCGTCCACTGAAAATTACCCAATTGTAAGCCCCTAATTTCAATCTATTGAAAAGGTGATATCAATATATTGAAAATCAACCAATCATAAGCCCCGAATTCCAACGTATTGAAATTATAGTATCAATGTATTGAAAATCGGTCAACCGCATGCTTCCGTTTCCAATGTTTTGAAATTCAACCAATGAAACGAGGTTTTTCTTGGTGAATTGCCCTATACTGGTACTATTCAACCACTATATAATATCGGATTACGAAAATTGCACAAATGGGATAAATGTTTCCTTCTTTATCACGCTTGATTTATATCTGTCGAGGAACTCACAAACCTGTTCGGGAGTTCCCAATATCGCGAAGACCGTTACCGGTATGTAAAATGGCTATGCAAGTCAGCGAGACCGAACTTAAATCTACTGAACGCCCTGAATAATGTCTTGACCAAGAATCGAGGCGCTAAACGGAGCCCTTCTATGGGAGTTTTTTCGTTTTGTTTCTAGTTACACTACACAGTCAGAAAAATGGTGTTAATTAACACTAAAAATTGGTGTTGACTTCAACACCAAAAAACAGTGTTGAGTTAGGGCCTACACCATATTGCCCCAACACCATTTATTGGTGTTAGTTAACGCCGTTATTTGGTGTTAGTTAACACCGTTATTTGGTGTTAGTTAACACCGTTATTCAGTGTTGAGTCAGCATCTGCACTCGTCGGTCACCACTAAAAAATGGTGTTGAGCCGGTTTCAACACCATTTATTGGTGTTAGTTAACACTGTTAATTGGTGTTGAGCCAGCATCAGCACTTGTCAGTTAACACTGAAAAATGGTGTTGAGCCAGCTTCAACACCATTTATTGGTGTTAGATAACACTGTTAATTGGTGTTGAGCTGGTGTTAGTTAACATTGTTAATTGGTGTTGAGCCAGCATCAGCACTTGTCAGTCAACACTAAAAAAGGGTGTTGAGCCAGCTTCAACACCATTTATTGGTGTTATTTAACGCTGTTAATTGGTGCTGAACCAGCATCTGCACTTGTCAGTCAACACTGCAGAACGGTGTTGAGCCCGCTTCAACACCATTTATCGGTGTTAGTTAACGCTGTTATTTGGTGTTGTCCGCATCAAAACTGATCGATCAGCAAATGAAAAGGGTGTATCAATTGAGGGCAATGAAAAACCAAAACAAGATTGATAGATAAAGAACATATATTATAAAACGCAATCTGTAATATTTCATTGTATGACATTATGACACTCATGTATAACTAGAGGCCACGGCCACGCTTGATCCCATCGGCCTAGTGTGAACTTGCCGTCCCTTTCACATGACCAATATAAATCTCCAGTATAGACAGATAAAGGGCATTCAATGCAGTGTGAAAGTTTAGCTACTGTGCAAAGTTTCACTGTTGAGCAAGCTTACTTTCTCTTGCACAGAAAAGAACAAACCGAACACTAGTACCCTAGTTTAACCACAGAACCATGGTTTTACCATGGTACATGTACCATAGTTTTTCCATAGAACCATGTTTTTATCATGCTACATGTAGTATGGCTCTACCATGGTACCGTGCTATGACCACAGTACATGTACTATGGCTTTACAGGTTCAATGGCTTTACATGGTACATGTACTGTGATAAACTGCATACACCATGGTAAAACGATGATAAAATTGACCAAAAACATAGTGGTTCGTACCATGGTATTAAGTCTGGTATTGTACTGGAATAAATTCGCATTCACATCAGATGAGTTGAAGAGACTGAATGCTCAAGAAACTAAAGCAGTTGAAGTGATTTATAAAGGTTTAATAAGACCTCATGCAAACATAGCATGCTGTCAATTTGGTTCCGTATACTAGTATGTTAACTAGATGTAGATAGAGAAAGAAGTAGGGTTTAACGTCGTTTTCAACCTTGTTTCAGTCATATCATGACGGTGCCTACATCTGCCAGAACGCGAGAGTGCTCACAGTTCCTATTACCCTGGAGATTAATCAGTCCAGCCAGTATAGCGCCCGGTCACCCATCCAAGTATTGACCGAGCTTAACGTTGCTTAACTTTGGTGATCTGACGAGAACCGGTGTGTCCAATGCTATAAGCCGTATCATATCACATATCTACTGTTGAGGTTTTTTTCTGTTTCCTGATGAAATTCTTCGCCGAGTTGTTCAGTTTCTCCCTCATGTAATAATTGATATCAGATGTCGTCTTGTTGGGATGGTACTGCTGGATTACCTCTGGAAAAGAAAAGGGATCAACATAAGAATTTGTAAACCTAATATGTACGAGGCAGGAAGTGGTGAAGGTTGTATTTCAGTTTTGGACGACAAGAAGGATAAAGTCAAACAAAAACAGGAATCCATGTAGGCCTTTCACAAAAAATAAATGATTAATTCTTTATTCCTTTTGAAATATTCCAAGTTCTTTCAAGTACACTACATTTTGAGTAATTTGGCTTCACTTCTTTTCAAAGAAAATATCCCAAAAGGCCCCCAAACAAATATTCTAAATGAAACCATGACATGAGTATGATTAATGAGAGTAAATGCTATAGTTACTTCCCTTTGTATTGGAAGAGTTGAAAACTAGAGATTTACATTACGACCATGATACGACAAGGGAGGTGATCTACTCAACATACATTTTGAGTTACTTCCTCTTGTGTGGGAACCCTTGGCCTCGGCAAATATTGTTTTTCTCTAGTACATAAAACATATTTACCTCATTGGGATCATATAATTGTATAATATTGTATGATTGTGCTACTGATCTGTAAACAATAAATATATTTGATCTGAAAGATATGGCAAACTTGACACATATTCGCATTTTCTGGATCATGGGATATAACACATTAACGCTTCACCAATGAAAATATAATTGCCACATAAAGAAGTGTTTATTGGACACTGCAGCCTTATAAACATACCTGTTTCTGCCAATTTCTTTCTTTGAGAATCAACAAGATGTCCCTTTCAGCCCTCTTCTCGCTAGTTACTTTGCTTTTCTTGTTCGTCTTTCTTGGACTTTCATTCTAAAAATACAAAATGAATTCATTAAAGATAACAGTGAGGAGTTAATAATCTAGCATACGTAATGCATATCTGCGATACGGATTTGATATTTTGGAACATCATGATGTCTTGCCGGCATCATTGAAAATTGTTGACCGCTTCTCTCTTGCAGGAAACAAGCCTATGTTTATGTATACTTTTGTCTTTTTGAATTTGGTGCTAATACCGTTATATGGAAATGGAATAGGTCTTTGGATTATGGACGCGGATATTCTCTAATGGACGACGGCTGGATTATGAATGACGGACTAGACGCTTGTAATTCTGTGTGTTTTTTTAATTATGGAAAATAACTGTCACAATAATTTTTTTAAATGCTCATTTATTGCGACAGAATACTTGATGAAATAGAAGAAAAAAACAGTTCATATCAATTGTACATAAGCTTACATGTATGCTAGAAACAATCAGTTATAGCCATATCACACCTTGTTACAATTCAGGAGCCGCAGAGCACATTTGAAGGTGAGGGGGCTGAACTCTATACCGGTCAAGTTAAATATTGGACTGCTCCCCCCCCCCCAGCTCGGCGGCCCCTGAAATACAAGGAGCAAATCAAACATACATACAGTTATCCAGTTCCGCAATCGAAATTCTTCTGAGGTGTGATGTGGCGAATACACATCCATTGAAGGAAAGTTACATATCCATAATTATGCGGAAGTTACTCGTTAACTTTGTGGATATGACAGATTATTGCAGTCATCAAAAACAAATATGTGCAGAGGCATTTTCAGCACGTTGGTGCTTTGATCAGTTTCGCAATGTTTTTCCGGTTTCGCAAACAGCGACCCTCAGCCAAATTTAATTGTATGCTTCGTTTGGTGGCACTGCTTACTACATATAGCTTAACTTGATTTGAGCTGATTTTTCGCTTGCTATAGAATTACCTCATTTTCGGAACTGGAGGATTGTCTTGTGGATATCGTTCGTTTGCCTCTCTGTTCTCTTCCCAGTCTACCAATGGATTTCCTAATGTCGGATATATCCTCTCCATCCAGAAGTCTGTCCAGTATGGACTTCAGCTCGGGACGCTTGTCTGAAATAGTGAAATATCACATAACTTAATCTTAACAACATGCTTAATGTGATCCCCCTCTTATTCATGCTATGAATCGAATTGTTTACAGGAGCCATGGAGCACATTTGAAAAGGGGAAGGGGGGGGGGACTGAATTCTATACCAGTCATGTTAAATGTCGAACCGGAGCTATCTAAGATAGGACATAACATTGCGGCCCCAAAAAGTGGAGGGGCCAGCCCCCCCCAATTACGTTTTCCTGTTGCTCAGCATTAAAGCAAGGTGGCCATTCTACAAATATATGGTAAACAAAAATGAGATATCAAGTGTTACATTTAACATAAATAACACTCGGAATTACATAATTTTATTTATTACAGTACTTACCACTGAATCTCAAAACTTTGGCTGGAACAACTATTGTATTGCGCTGTGGCCATTTCAACTCGCATATGGATTCGAAGTCCCAGGAATCATTGTTGAGCTCATCCCGCGATCTACTGATAATGCGAGAAGTGTCGGCTATTTCCAGAGCATTAGCCGCGTTGAAAAATTCGTAGACAGCTAGCTTGCATGCCATGGTGGCATAGTTCAGTCAACTTATTCGTGGACGGTTATCGAGATACTTGATGTCGAACCAGTGTCTTTTTTGGAGGCGGTTGGACTTTTCAGCTTTTTAAAATTGATAATTACAAGGTGAAAAGAACGAAGCAAGCCCCGACTTCATTGTTGAATGACTTCATGGGGGCTTTGAGACGTCTCTGTTGTTGTTGTTGTTGTTGTTGCTAATCTCGGACCCTTCAACCTTTGACTCGCCGTGCTGCTCAACGGGAGACTCGAGCAACGAGTGTCAACAATTTGCCGAGTTAGGAACCCTAAATTAATGCTAGAATCTCACTCCGCGAACAATAACCCCCATTCTGTCGTTCGACAGAGAACTGCATTGAGTAACTACTCCCATTACAGTTCGCAGACCCAACCTCGCCACCAGGGGTCGCTCTCCGCTGGAAAATTGGCCGCTCCTACGAAGTAGTAGGGAGGACAGGACCGGATAGCTCTGGTTTCGAGATTGTTCGCAGACCTTCCGCCATGATTGTTGTGATGCCTCGTTTTCGATCTCACACTTGACGGAATCGATCAGCCATTCGGGAAAAAACGGAAATCAACGAAGTATAGCAACATGCACAAGTGCAGTCACGTGGTACATTTTGGACGAGTTCCAGCCGACGGCATATGGGAATATGATATATATGATATGTCCTGTAAGTTTGGAATTAATTGACCTGTTGTTATAGTTATGTGAATTTTGTACTCTGTCAGTCATTGACGCTTGTACAATAAAGAATTATCTTATCTTATGGGACGCAACCTGCGGGAGATTTGACGGTCGCGAAAATAACATTGAAGTCAATGGGAATTATTTTTAAAACGAAGTTTTGCAGTTTGATTCTGGTAGATAATATTTCAGAAGGACATTAGCTTTCGAGCAAGACAACTTGTATAATTTTCACTCATATGGAACAGACGTTGTCAACGAAAAACTAGCATGCTCCATGCAAAACTTACGTCAAACGACCGGAACTCACCCAGCAGGACATGTGATCGACACATGAAAGAGGCGAATAGCCTGACTGATCACCGCAGATAAACACAAAATATAATAGAGAATTTCATACGAAGCTTTATTAGATTTGAATGATCGAACATTATAGGATATATTCAGTGCATGGAAAAACAGCCTATTCGAAAAAATAAGACGTAAAAAAATCCATCTATATATCGGCTTTCCCGGCGACGTAATGTCAGTGCTGTTGTTGTCTGACAAGTCAAAATCCGACGAAGGATTTATTTGGCAACTTGAACTACTGAACTGACAAATAGTTTTGATAAAAATACTCCTGTATTAAAGTTGAGAATTCCGTATTCGCTTCAAATTTAGGAAAAATCCTATAAAGCTTTGAAGCACATGTTCACTGTCAGCTATCCGCTCATTTCCCTTTTCTATTCGCCAGGCAGCTAGTTTTGCCGCATATATGCATATTTTAGGGCTATTCAAAACTATATTTTATTCATCAGCACAGTGGCTAGTAAGTTTTTCATCACTTTTCTCCCTGACAGCAACACAAATTTTGTCTTTCAAATCGCAATTTTGTCATGCGGTACTGAACCCCATGCACAGCATGCTAAATCGGCAGCCAGTCTATTCGTGAGACGTCTTCTCATCGAAGCAAGGCCAACGCCGTAGCTCTGTATGGTCAAAGTTTGCGGAGTTGAACTTCCTATTTCCGGGAACTACGGGGAGACTCTATCCTTGTTTATAATCCCCATAATTAATGCAGAGATCACAATTAAACATGTTATAAGCCTCACTGATTCCAGCCAGGAAAATAAGAATGTCTTTTGTTCTAGGCCAAGCGTTCATCAGAGTACCGAATATATAACTGTTCAGAGGTCAACATTTCTCTCCTGCCTCGAACCACGTGGCGCTATTGGCATGCTTATACAAATTACAATCAGTACATTTGGTAAACATCATTTGTTTAACTTTACCGGTTTCTACGCCATTCTGTCAGCCATTCAACTTTATTCACAGGCATATAACTTTGCATCCATTCATTTATTTCTCGTAAATTGAAATCCTTCCAATTGGATTTTTTTGTCACTAACAACATTACGCCAAAAAATCGGGGAAATAATATTTTGGTTAACTATGGTATATTGTACCATGGTTCATCTGTACCATGGTATTACCATAGTTGAACAGAGTAACCATGGTACATTGAACCATGGTACATATGTACCATGGTATTACCATGACAACCATAGTATTACCATGGTTACCATGGTTCATTCTGTTGTAAACCATGGTATTTTTTTATAAGGGCTGGCAATTCAAATTGCATTTTTCTTAAATTGAAATTTGAAATTGAACTAAATTCAAATATCAATTTGTAGTTGGTAACATTCTTATTAGCGTAAACCAAAACGGCGAGCCTGCCGGGATTCACATAACCCTTGTTTTTTTCAATGTTGGAATTTTAACACCATTCTCTTAACACCGTTTTGGCGTTAAACTAGTGTCGAAACACCTCCTTTTCTTAACACTGTTTTTTGGTGTTGAACTGGTCTAACACCATTTTTCAGTGTTAGATTTTCAACACCATTCTTTCAACACCGTTTTTTGGTGTTGAACTGGTCTCGACTCCATTTTTCAGTGTTGGATTGGGTCAACACCATTTTCTCAACACCGTTTTTTGGTGTTGAACTGGCCTCAACACCATATTTTGGTGTTGAATTATGTCAACACCGTTTCTCAACACCACTTATTGGTGTTGAACTGGCCTCAACACTAAAAAATGGTGTTGGGCCAACACCGTTTTTCTGGCTGTGTACTGTTTCAACAAATTCGCAAAACTTGAACGGAATTTTATTTGACGAAGTGTTTGTAATAACAAAAGCATGCTAGATTTTAACTAATTTGAAATCCCTATTCATAAGTGTCTTTGGTGAATGACCCAAAGCGGTCCGTTTATCGCCTTAACGGTTGACCAAGTAAATAGCTTCACTCTCATTTATACTTAAGCTGACGGGCGCTGCAGTGAAAACATCACAAATGTCATCACAAATACAGTACTAGATTGGAAATGCGTTACGTCCCCAAACAGCTGGGCAGAGTTATCATTCATATACAGCGCGGAGACTTTTCAGGGTCTGTTCCTGAAAACGGTCCTGTTTCGTGAATTTAGACTGGCGAGTACTGTTGTGTATGCGAGAGAAGATATAGAGTTTACCGATTTGACCTCGTGCAGCATACATTTGAAGAGCGGAGTGACACGTCACCTCAATACTAAAATAGCCTGGCAAAAATTTCGAGGCTCTGGCTCTGTAACAAGCCATGTCAGTGGGTGATATTCAATACACTGATATATTCGCGCTTTGGATTGGTCGTTTTCAATATTTTGCAATTGAATTTCAATACATTGAAATTCGAGGCTTATGACTAGTTGATTTTCAATGAGTTGAAGTTACAATTTCAAAACATTGCTAAATGGTCAACGCAATGAATTGTGACAGAGATGGTGTACCATACATTTCCAATCACCAGAAATATTCCTATGTATTCTTAATCCAGAATTATGTCTTTAGGAACCAAAAGAAAATTCAGCTGACGGAGAGACTTCGCATGGTTCAGCAACATTTTCCCCTGACACCGTGGAAAGCGTAAAGGAAATCTATCTTGAAATTAACACAACGGAAGTTAAATCCATATTCTTTTGAACTGAAAAACGATGAATTTATTGCAATATAAGTTACGAAGTCTTGAATATACTATGGAAAATTCTCGATTTTTCTCGACAGGCTATTCCAAAAGTCATCTTTCTTTGGAACTACTTGCTGTAGCACATCACGACCGTCCCATCACGAATCATGCCGTTTCCAGCAAAGGACATCGGCTGCTTGACGGTAGAACTAAACAGCTATAAAGAGTTTGGTGCAAACAGGTTATTGTAATTGATCTTACACTGTAGTTTGGTTATTCTCGATGATGCATGGGCTTATAGTGTAAATTTAACAAGTTCAGTTCACTAACACGAAGGAGTTGTAATTTTTGAGTTTGATAGGAAACAGTCGCACATGGTCGCCCCATTGTTGTGGAAAAACACGGGTGTGGGCTGACTCAGAACTGAACTTTGAATGGTATTCACTTGAACCCCATTAATCGCCATTAGCTTCGTGCCTGCAGCTGAAGATAATTACAAGCGTCTGGTCCGTCATTCATAATTCAGCCGTCGTCCATTAAAGAATATTCGCGTCCATAATCCATATAACAGCATTAGCACCAAATTCAAAAAGACAGACATAGTATACATAAACATAGGCTAGTTTCCTGCAAGAGAGAAAAGGTCAACAGTTTTCAATGATGCCGGCAAGACATCATGATGTTCCAAATATATCAAATCCGTATCGCTGATCAGTATTCTTAATCCATAATATTCGTTGTAAAGTCGTCATCTAGAGAATGATATGTTTCAGCCACGCTTTGATTGTGCCTGTTCATATGAGCACCATGAGGATTGTCCCGGGCCCCGGGTTAAGCGGAATCAAACAAGTTACGAAACGTAACGCCATAGATCCTACACGCTACGCTCGTATTTTGCTATCAGCATGCGATATGTATCGCCAAATTTGAGTACATTTGAGTGGAGGCGCTTGGTGGTATAGCCCTGTTTGATAAGTTTCTTCAACAATGTTTTGTGACGTTGATTAAAATCGTCACATTTAACACAGGATCTAGCAAATGCTCCTAGGCGAGATATTTATACGCCATATGGAGGTCCCCCTGGAATATTACTGTCCTACTAGTTTTCTATGGAATGATGTATCTCAATCACGGTTTGATTATGTCTGTTCATATGAACACTATGAGGTTCTTGAAGTACATGGGTTCATACGGCCCCTAGTTACGAAACATAAGACCATCAATTTTGCACGTCAACTTTGAGAAACGTTGGGCTGATGCGCTTGATGATATAGCCCTGTTTTTGCAGTTTCTGCAATAATGTTTTGTGACGTTGATTAAAATCGCCATATTTACGACAGGATCTAGCGAATGTTACCAGATATATATACGCCATATGCAGGTCCCACTGGAATATGACGGTCCAGAAAGGGATAGTTTACGATATCAAAATTGTAATCGTCTCTTTTGTCGTAAAGTCGACGAGAGAGAAGACCGCTTCAGTTTTCCAGGGATATTGGTCTAAATCTGATGTGCCGTTAGGGTTATCTGTAGTTTCCTTCACTTCCAGTGAAGGTGGACATATATCCTTCACTGCGTCGTTTACAAAGCGATTATCCACGAGAAGATCGTCTATATAGCGTTTGTTGAATGAGAAGGAACGGTCTTCGACTTTTGAAAGCGCATGCATGTAGACGTATTCATAAGAGAACAGATGTAGGTCTGCCAAAACGGGTGCACAATTAGTACCCATTGGAATACCTATATGCTGTTGATATATTGTGTTGCCAAATTTCACGTCTATATTATTAATGAGAAATTCAATCAACTCTATCAATCAAGAAATATCCCATGAATGATATCCTTGTATGTGGTACAGCTAAAGAATGCTTTATGGTCTCTGACATCAATATATCGGCGATCAGTTTGCTTGAACACAGGCACTATTAACGATCTTAGACGGTCAATACGGTCATGATGAGGGAAAAGAGGGTCGAGAAATCCCATTTGAATACATGTCCGTACGGTATGTGACCTTTATCATAAGTTTTTATAGTTTTTAGAAATATTGACGCAATACCTTTCCCAAAAATGTTTTCACCTCATCTAGGGCACTCGTCAACAGGGGTTGAAAGAAGCTTGGTGGTGCAGCTTCTAGAACCAGCTATGACGTATAATTATAATTTCGACATAATAAACTATCCCTTTCTGGACTAAAATCTGATAGCAAAATATGGCGTTAGGTGTCGTAACTTGTGTCTAATTCCGCTTAACCTGGGGTTAGGTGCCGTACGAACCCATGTACTTCAAGATCCTCGTGTTGTTCATATCAAAGCGTGACTGAGATACATCATTTTCTAGGTAATGATAATTTTACAACAAAAATCATATGGATGAAAAATACTGATCAGCGATATGGATTTGATATTTTTGGAACATCATGATGTCGGCATCATTGAAAACTCTTGGCCGCTTCTCTCTTGCAAAAGGAGCCTATGTATACGATGATTGTTTTTTTGTTTTTTTTTTATTTGGTGCGAATGCAGTTATATGGAATATGGAATAGGCCTTTGGATTATTGACGTGGAAATACTTTAATGAACGACAGCTGAATATTGAATGTTGGACTAGACGCTTGTATTTTGGACAACATGCGTTACTTGAGCAAGAATAATTTCTGAATTCCCATTTTTCGGAATTCCCATCTTTTCAAATGTTAACACTGCGTTTCGTTAAATATGACTGGTAGCGACGTAAGCTTCGATATTTTATAGTCAATTAACCGTCGACAAAAAGATCCGCGTACACCACATATAATACACAAGCCTGTTACCTTAAGAAATTGGTTCGAGATGCTTTAACTAGAAGATTTAACATGTTCCACATATTTCAGCTTAGTCACTCCAGGTAATTTCTCATCAGGGGTCGGCATATACCCTCAGTAATTTGTGCCTGTGTTGACAAAAAATCATAAAAACTATACGTCATATAAATGTATAATTCCAGTATGACTTGACAGTTTCTTAGGGCAAAAAAAAAAAAATACCGGCCAGTGACACGGATTTTACGTTAGGCATCTGCGTCTAGCTGGCATCTAGCATTTTGCTGTCTTGTTTGAAGTAATGGAGAATGCTGCCAGTAAAACAAAGTGACTGGTTCTCTCTGGTAGAAAACTAACTTCCGTTTATATATATTTTTATTTTATGCCTGATTGGTGTTTGGTTTGCTAAAAAGACAATATTCTCATATATTAACTGGACTAAAAGTATCTTCGCGTTGTGTCGTGAATGATAGAGATGTTCAAATCGCATAATACAAGGTAACATGTTGTTGCTGTCAAATTATGTCGTCAGATGGCGACGGCGAAGAAGGCTTGAGGTATTGATACCAATATCGCATGTCTAAATTGAAGTAAACTCTTGACACTTGACGAGAAATTAGACTCCCCCATTTCATCAAATACAACCCCTGTATTCAGTGTCCCAATATATTGAAACAAAACATGCTTTTACTTTATTCTGCGCAGAATTAAAGCAAAATGAAATATTCCTTTTCTAATTTGGGGATGGGATAATTGGAGATCACTTGAGCCTTGGCTACCCGACAAAGGTTCAGTAATTGATACCCCCTCTTACCTTCCCATAGAAAAGGTGCTTTCTGATTTTCTTGCAGATTGAATACTCTTTTAAACTAGAGCTCCTTTTTGAGCTAGCTACACAGAGCCATATTAGGGCAATGCAGCAAATGGCGTCAGGGACAAGACTCACTTGTGCACAACAGCTTACAGACGAGATGACAAAAGCGCGGAGAGTGAACAGACGAACACAATAACTCGTGAAGAATGTCGGCTCTGACAAACACCTCAAATATTGCTTTGACTCTTTGTACCGTTACAGCACTCTATGTGTTTGCCTTAACGATTACTGAGACGAGTCCATGAACATAAATATCTATTATCTAATTAAGAAGGTGCTGCAAAGTATTCTTAGAACAAAATGATGTACTCAAGAGAGAACCTTCTGTAAAATCAGAAATGGAAATCCTTTTCCAGTATTTGTCGCAGTCTATTCAGTACGTAGACTATTTCTCGCAAAAACATATTACAAGGTAGACGACACCGTATTTGGTTGATTACCTGTTAGATAATGCTAATAAAGGATCCAGTAATAAAGTTTTGCGGTAAGACTTTCAAACCTTGAAACGCATGGTTATCTATTTGACGAACGTATCCGATTGATAGGGACGATTTGCTTGTTCGGTTCTGGAGGGTGTTAGGTTACGTGTCGTGAACAACGCTAGAGTGTGAAATCGGGGCGAAATGGTGAACTGAGCACTCCCAACAATATGTACCATTTATATTGCACGGCTCTGGCATTTCACGACGGGGTCATGTCACTTTCTCTTCATCAGCTTGAAGGTGTTTTCTCTGTTATAACACAAGCGAACAGATCTGCAAATAATGAATTTCATCGAATAAATGTAAATGCAGCAATATGTAAACATTAAGTATCAGAGAGTGAGTTAAATCTTCCACACCCGGGTTCTATGTCAACTTCAGGACCGGCCGAATCTGCTGCCCGAACCCCCCAAATAACAATACTCGCAGAAGTTTGGGAAAACACAACTGTATCAATCTGTTAATTAAACCAAACTTTGACGGGGCGTGCTATATTCGAGAGAGAAGAAGGTTTTTAAAACGTGCCACCGTGAATAGTTTAGGGTCCGTGTTGTAATTAATAATAGAGATATAATTGTGTATCTATAACATGTAATATCCTAAGGCTGACACATCTGAGACCGACCTTTCTTTCATTTCGCTCTTCTCGCTTTCCGCACCATGTGTGGCCCTTGGCCCCGGTCTTAAAACATTCGGAACTCGGCACCTTTGTTAGAACAAAGTTATTACTATATCGGCTACATGTTAGGAAAATACACAAAAAACAACTCGTACCCCTTCGTGATTTTATTAAAGAACCAAATTTACCGCAACGAGATCAGCTTTGTATCCAAGGAGATTTCCATCGCCGATACGGAAATGGCTGATAGAAAAATAATATTGTAGAAAGAGATGGAGTTACAGTATCCCCACGATCACCATTAGACAGTAGCAACGCGAAATATGTGATAGCAACCGCTCATATCGGGAATCGGCTAACTCATAAAAGCGTTCAGACAAATATAATATGGGCATCATCTCAGAAAGACTATATCCAGCTGTTGTTCACAATGGAAAATAGATTTGAGATCGCGAGTCGTCGAACCTATTGTGACTCACGTAAAGCATTATGTAATAATAACATTTAAAACATTTCTGGTGGAAAGACTCAAATATAAAAGCCATGCCAGGAAGATTAAAGTATCAAGGCCGACCAGGGCATAAATCTATAATATTAACATTCGAACAGCTCATGGTTGAGAAAACAAAATTGAGGAAACGTTTTTCGCCGCTGTAATAATAATCCGTCATGTCGATCGGAATATCCACCAGAGTGAAGTAGATATATACTGACATCACTATACAAGAGGATTTGTAGACCTTTGAAGTAGAGTAAAATCACGATGGAAGCTATATATAATATGTATAAGGCCTATACAGACAAATGTTCATTTCTATGGTAGGCCATCCCTGCCATAATTCGTTGACAACCATTGAAAATTACCCAATCCATATATTGAAAAGGTGATATCAATACATTGAAAATCAACCAATCATAAGCCCCGAATTCCCATGTATTGAAACTGTAGTATCAATGTATTGAAAATCATTCAACCGCATGTTTCCATTTCCAATGTTTTGAAATTCAACCAATGAAACGAGGTTTTTCTTTGTGAATTGCTCTATACTGGTACTACTCAACCACTATATAATATCGGATTACAAATATTGCAAGAAAGTGATGAATGTTTCCTTCTTTATCACGCTTGATTTATATCTGTCGAGGAACTCACAAACCTGTTCGAGAGTTCCCAATATCGCGAAGACAGTTACGACTTTACTATTATGTAAAATGGCTATGCAAGTCAACGAGACCGAACTTAACTCTAGTAAACGCCCTGAATAATATCTAGACCAAGAATCGAGGCGCTAAATTGAGCCCTTCTATGGGAGATTTTTCTTTTTGTTTCTAGTTACACTACTGTCACAACAAATTCGCAGAACTTGAACGGAGTTTTATTTGACGAAGTGTTTGTGATAACAAAAGCATGCTACATTTAACTAATTTGAAATCCCTATTCATAAGTGTCTTTGGTGAATGACCCAAGGCGGCCCGTTTATCGCCTTAGTGGTTGACCAACTAAATAGCCCCACTCTCATTTATACTTAAGCTGACGGGCGGTGCAGTCAAAACATCACAAATGTCATCACAAATACAGTACTAGATTGGAAATGCGCTGGATTACGTCCCCAAACAGCTGAGCAGAGTTATCATTCATATACAGCGCGGAGAATTTTCAGGGTCTGTTCCTGAAAATGGTCCTGCTCGTGAATTTAGGCTGGCGAGTACTGTTGTGTATGGAAGAGAATATATATAGGTTACCGATTTGGCCTCGTGCAGCATACATGTGAAGAGCGGAGTGACACGTGCCCTCAATACCACAATAGCCTGGAGTAAATTTCGAGGTTGTGGCTCTGTAACAAGCCAAGTCAGTGGGAAATTACAATTTCAAAACATTGCTAAATGTTCAACGCAATGAATTGTGGCAGAGATGGTGTACCATACATTTCCAATTACCAGAAATATCCCTATGTATTCTTAATCCAGAATTATGTCTTTTGGAACTAAAAGAAAATTCAGCTGACGAAGAGACTCCGCATGGTTCAGCGACATTTTCCCCTGACACAGTGGAAAGAGTAAAAGAAAACTATTTTGAAATTAACACAACGGAACTTAAACCCGTATTCTTTTGAACTGGAAAACGATGAATTTATTGCAATATGAGTTACGAATATACTATGGAAAATCCTCGATTTCTCTCGACAGGCTATTCCAAAAGTCATCTTTCTTTGGAACTACCTGCTGTAGCACATCACGACCGTCCCATCACGAATCAGGTTGTTTCCAGCAAAGGACATCGGCTGCCTGACGGTAAAACTAAACAGCTACAAAGAGTTTGGTGCAAACAGGTTATTGTAGTCGATCTTACACTGTAGTTTGGTTATTCTCGATGATGCATGGGCTTATAGTGTAAATTTAACAAGTTCTGTTCACTTACACGAAGGAGTTGCAATTTTTGAGTTGATAGACAACAGTCGCACATGGTCGCCCCATTGTTGTGGAAAAACACGGGTATGGGCTGACTCAAAACTGAACTTTGAATGGTATTTACTAGAACCACGTTAATCGTCATTAGCTTCGTGCCTGTAGCTGAATATAATTACAAGCTTCTGGTCCGTCATTCATAATTCAGCCGTCGTCCATTAAAGAATATCCGCGTCCATAATCCAAAGACCTATTCCATATTCCATATAACAGTATTAGCACCAAAAGACAATCATGGTATACATAAACATAGGCTAGTTTCCTGCAAGAGAGAAGCGGTCAACAGTTTTCAATGATGCCGGCAAGACATCATGATGTTCCAAAAATATCAAATTCGTGCCGCTGATCAGTGTTCTTAATCCATAATATTCGTTGTAAAGTCGTTATCTAGAGAATGATATATCTCAGCCACGCTTTGATTGTGACTTTTCATATGAGCACCATGGGGATCTTGAAGTACATGGCTTCATACGGCCCCAACCCCGGGTTAAGCAGAATTAGACACAAGTTATGAAACGTAACGCCATAGATCTTGCACGCTACGCTCGTATTTTGCTATCAGCATGCGATATGTATCGCCAAATTTGAGAAACTTTGAATGGAGGCGCTTGGTGGTATAGTTCTGTTTTATAAGTTTCTGTAACAATGTTTTGTGACATTGATTAAAATCGTCACATTTAACACATGATCTAGCAAATGCTTATAGGCGAGATATGTATACGCCATATGGAGGTCCCACTGGAATATTACTGTCTAGAAAGGGATAGTTCACGATGTCGAAATTGTAATCATCTCTTTTGTCATAAACTCGACGAGAGAGAAGGCTCGCTTTATTTTTTATAGAGATATAGATCTAAATATGATATGCCTATGGGGCTATCTGTAGTTTCCTTCAAATCCAGTGAAGGTGGATATATATCCTTCACTGCGTCATTTATATAGCGATTATCCACAACGAGAAGATCGTCTGTATAGCGTTTGGTGAATGAGAAGGAACGGGCTTTGAATGGATCGGTTTTTGAAAGCGTCTGCATATAGTCATATTCATAAGAGAACAGATATAGTTCAGCCAACAGGGGTGCACAGTTAGTACCCATTGGAATACCTATATGCTGGCTATATATTGTGTTGCCAAATTTCCCATAGATATTTTTATGAGAAATTCAAGCAACTCTATAAACAAAGAAACATCCCATGAATGATATCTCTTGTATTTAATAGAGCTAAAGAATGCTTTATGGCTTCCGACATTAATATATCTACGATCAGTTTTCTTGAATGATACTATTAATGAACATAGACGGTCAGTAATGTCCTGATGAGGTATTGTAGTATAGAGAGTCGAGAAATCACATGTGGATACGTGTCTGTACGGTATGTGACCTTTAGCATCAACTTCATTCCGTAAGACATTTTGAGTTTTTCAGTATCCACATACATTCAACGCCAGAGTTTTTAGAAATAGTGGCGCAATGCCTTTCCCAAAATGCTTTTACCTCCTGAAGGGCCCTCGTCAACAGGGTTGAAAGAAGCTTAGTGGTGCAGCTTCTAGAACCAGCTGTAAATCTACATTTATATGGTGATTTATGCATTTTGGGCGTCCAGTACACTTTTGGAACGCCGTTATGATTGGTTGGAAGACAAATACCTCTTTCCCTGAGAAACGTTTTGTGAGTGTTAAATAAATCTTCCAGAGTGAATGCAGTTTGGGAGTAAGTAGACGTATTTGATGATGATATGTTTACACTCAATTCTTTAACCGCACTTGGTAATAGTTATATTTACATATCAATATTATATTATGTGGAGCTGTGTCTGCTGGGACTATGACGAATTTACTCTGGAGATATGCTAGAACTTCTTGCGAATTGAGGTTTCTCAGTACTTGTTTTGCTTGGGGAAGGGTACTTCTGTCAATATGGTGGACTGTTTCAACGACCTTGCTCTTGGTGAGGTCCAGCCAATCAGCGAGTACTGTAGGTTCAAATTTGTCTCGCTTAGACCAATCAATAACGTACTGTTCCAATGCAGGACTATCATCTGGTCGGCCTTCAGATTTATTCTTCTCGGCTCTCTATATTTAGGTCCCTTCATCAGGAGTAATCTTAGGTCCTTATCACTCACCACATCAAGGTTACCAGTCACAATATGTTTGAATGGTGTATACATAAAGTTCGACGATTCACAATCGCAACTATAGCCTCCCGACATGTATAAGTTTCAGTCAAACTCCTGCAGCATTAGAGTAATTGAATATTTTGGTGGCTGTAGATTTAGTATACTTATATGAAATGCAACGAGGTTCTGTGAACTTAAAATAGTTTGGTACAGCGTTGCGTACCTCTGGATCAGTCAGGATTCGAAATAATACCGAATAATTCAGATAATACCTACATGTTAAAATGTCTCCACAAATCCGGCTGTGAGGCAATTTCCTGTATGATTTTCCTGGATTTTGGGGTTGAACTTAATTGTGTATTGGGTTAATATTTTTCCGGCTGAATTTTATGACGCACTTAGAGCATTTCCAGATTAATTCGGATACAAGAGTCTAGTCCTTCATTCAATATTCAGCCGCCGTCAACTAAATAATTTTCGCGTCCGTTATCAAAATACCTATTCCATATAATAGCACAAAATCCGCACAGCTTTCACTCAGCTGGGTGATTCAATGTTCGCAGAGCAATTGAGTATTTTATGTACAAAATAAAACTGAATCACAATCTTCATCTGTTTTATTGCAGAACAATCCTCTTGTCCAGACTGAATAGACGATGAAACAGAAACTGAACATTACAGTACAATAAGTAGACATAAGAAAAGCGCTGAAAAATCTCAGGTATACAATTATAGGGTACTCCTCTGCCCCCTTAAGCCCTGACAGCACAGGTGAACAGATTTAACTTCGTTACTCGACATCTTGTGATTTGAAGGTTTTTAAGGCAATTTAGCTTTCTTATTTTTCACTATTATTCAACATTGTGTTTATCTTTTTTGTATTTCCTCTCAAAACTTATCATTTGAGATGGAGGAAATTGGTGTTGTTGACGTTGAGGTCAGGAAAGCGCTGAAGGGTATAATGCGTTACTTGAGCAAGATCAATTATCTGAATCCCCATTATTCTGAATTCCTATTTTCTCATATGTTAGCACTACGTTCCGCTGAATATGAATGGTACCGTAGCTACGTCCAGGCATCAGATCCGATATTCATTAGAAAAAATAATTCGCGTACACCACATATAGTACAAAATCCCGTCAGCTTAAGAATTTGGTTGGAGATGCTTTGACTAAAAGAATTCATATGTTCCACAATCTTAGCTTAGTCAGCCCATGCAATTTCTTATCAGGGTCTACGTATATACCCTGAGTAAATTATTCCTCTGATGACAAAAACAACCATATAAAATATACGTCATTCGCCGTATCAAGGTATAATTCCAGTATGGCTTGAAAATTACTTTTGATAAAACAATACTGGTCAGTGAGAAGGATTTGGCGATAGGTATCGGAACCTTGCTGAAATCTAGCAAATTGCTGGTGTTTTGTTTCAATCAATGCAAAACAAACTGACTCTCTCTTGTAGCTTCTCGTGTAGCTTCTGTTTATATATATATTTGTCTTATACCTGCTTGGAATTTGGAATGTTTCATGTTTTTATGCAAAATACATAATATTTTCCTACATTGACTGAACCAAAAGGCATCTGATGCAGAATTGTATGTGTTATGCATAATGCAGACGTTTCACATATTTTGTTATTGTTTAATAAATAGTTGCGCAATCTCCAAAGACACGTGAGTCGAGAAGCTAGCCGGAACTGTTAATTAGTATATTCTTGCTATTTTTCATTCTCGATTTGAAAGTATCTTGCTGCACGAATGATAGAAATGTATCATGCTGTTCCTGCAAAATTTCGCCGTCAGATGGGGACAATGAAGAAGGGTTGAGGTATTGGTACTAATATCACATGTGTTGATTGATGTAAATTCTTGACACTTGGCGAGAAAATAGTGTCCCTATGTATTGAAACAAAATAATGGCATGTACTTCTCAGACTCGGTACGGCTTATAGCGTTGGACACACCGGTTCTCGTCAGACCACCGAAGTTAAGCAACGTCAAGCTAGGTCAATACTTGGATGGGTGACCGGGTGCTGTACTGGCTGGGCTGATCAGTGTCCAGGGTAATAGGAACTGTGGGCACTCTCGTGTTCTGGCACATGTAGGCACCGTCGTGATATGACTGAAACAAGGTTGAAAACGACGTTAAACCCTACTACTCACCCCGTTTAGTAATATTAGAAAAAATAATAATAAATGGGGAATTTCTAGTCTGATTTGGTGAGGAGATAATTGGAGACCACTTGAACCTTGGCCACCCGTAATTGATCTCCCTCTTACCTTCCCAAATAGAATGAGTCAATAAACGGTTCAAGGATGTGTTCGTCCGCGTTTAGTTCTCACTCAAATAGAGACCTTTCCAGATTTTCTTACAGATTGAATAATCTTTTGAGCTAGCGCGCCTCTTTGAGACTTGAGTTACACAAAGGAATATTAGGGCAAGCAGCAAATGGCGTTAGAGGAAAGAGTCACTTGTGCACAATAGCCTACAGACGAGATGACAAAAGCGTGGAGAGTGAACAGACGACAAAAAAGCGCGTGGAGAATGTAGGCTCTGACACACACCTCAATTATTGCCTTGGCATTTTCTAACCTTACAGCACTCTATGTGTTTACCTTAACGTTTACAGTGACGGGTCCATGAACATAACTATATATTCTCTCATTAAGAAGGTGCTGCAAATTATTCCTAGAACAAAATGATGTCCTCAAGAGAAACCATTCTTACAGACGACAGATGACAAACTACCAAAGGTAAAATCAATCGGAATTGAAAAGCCTTTCATGATAAGTCTCTAGTCTACGCAGTTCCAGTATTAGTCCCAGTCTATTCAGTACATAGATTTCCCGCAAAAATATATTACAAGGTAGACGGCACCGTATTTGGTGGATTACCTGTTAGATAATGCCAATAAAGGATCCAGTAATGCGGTAAGACTTTCAAGTCTTGAAACGCATGGTTATCTATCTGACAAACGTATCCGATTTATAGGGACGATTTGCTTGTTTGATCCTTGTGGGTGTTAGGTTACGTGTCGCGAACAACGCTAGAGTGTGAAATCGGGGTGGAATGGTGAACCGAGCACTCGCCAACAATATGCACCATTATTGCACGGCTCTGGCATTTCACGACGGGGTCATGTCGCTTTCTCTTCATCACCTTGAAGGTGTTTTCGCTGTTATAACACAAGCGAACAGATCTGCAAATAATGAATTTCATCGAATAAATGTAAATGCAGCAATATATAAACATTAAATATCAGAGAGTGAGTTAAATCTTCCACACCCGGGTTCTATGTCAACTCCGAGTCCGGCCGAATCTGCTGCCCGAACCCCCCAAATAACAATACTCGCAAAAGTTTGAGAAAACACAACTGTATCAATCTGTTAATTAAACCAAACTTTGACAGGGGCCCGTGCTATATTCGCGGGAGAAGACGGTTTTTAAAACGTGCCACCGTGAATAGTTTAGGGTCCGTGTTGTAATTAATAATAGAGATATAATTGTGTATCTATGGCATGTAATATCCTAAGGCTTACACATCAGAGACCGGCCTTCCTTTCATTTCGCTCTCCTCGCTTTTCTCACCCTTGGCCCTGTCCTTCAAATACTCGGAACTAGGCACCTTTGTTATAACAACCCCTGTTATAACAGCTCGTACCCCTTCGTGATTTTATCTCCTCAAGGACCAAATTTACCGCAACGAGATCAGCTTTGTATCCAATGAGATTTCCATCGTCGGTACGGAAATGGCTGATAGAACAAGTGAGAAATGACTACATTGTAGTCAAAACCTGCGGCAGTGGCAATAATACAGTGAAAGACATATCAGCGGAGGTAGTGGTAATTGTAGAAAAAAGCGCCATCTGCCGGTGTTTTTATTCCAAGGGAAGTAATTTTCAACTTGTAACCCACAATTGTAGGGATTGCGTAATAGTTCTGATATCATATATATATATATTCACTTTCCCCATTCAAAATCCGACGATTTTGACTCGGCCGTGCCGTCTATACTGAATTGACAGACGAACTCACCATGATCGCTTTGGCAATGTTTTGGTACAAGTATCGTGTATGCCAAGTTTCAAAACATTCGGTTCAGTCGTTACTTTTGCAAATCAAAAAGGCTTTCAAATATTTGGAAATCCAAACAAATTTCGAGGATTTAGTCATAGCGCGAAAATCTTCGCTCTTCAGTCTCCATTATCGCTTAATTTGCCGATCAAAATGGAAAATTTATATTTCCTTCGAAGTTATTTTTCAATAAATTTAGTATCAGGTCTATCACTTCGATCTGTGAAACTACGGAATGGGATTTAAGGCTTTATCGAACTGTCCACGAGGCATAATGACACATTTTCACTATTCAAATTGAGGCCTGTTACAGTCTTGATATTCGATTAAAATAATTAATCAGGTTTCTGCATTTACGTTCGTTATCATCTGCGAACTAAATTGCTTGCCACTCTTTTCCACGCAGTAAGTCAATACCAAGACATGGTTTGTTTCTTCTATATAAATGATTAACTATTTCATTCTTAGGAAGTATCATCTCAACTGACATGTTCGGCCAAGCCTTTTCGAAGGTTGCTAATTTTATTAATTTCTTTTCTTTAAAATCAAATTTTGCAAACAAGAAACATTTCTAGTCAGTATCTATGGATATCTTCCTATACTCAATTCGCGAATATGTTTGTCACTAAGTCATTCCGAAGGTGATTCATGTGTGAAGTTTCGGGGCTAGTTCACTAAACAAGGTCTGTGTGTAAGAGAATGATGTCGAATTCTCGTTATTATCTTTTGATACATCAAATTGTTGCATTCGCGAAAATGACTGCCAAGTTAAAGTCAATGCGAAAGGTATCTAAGTATCAAAATCAAACTCAAAACCCCCTCCAGGAAAACAAAGGCCATAGCTTTTGGCCACGAGGTCAACTAGATCGATTTTATGGCCAGTAACTGCTATATATGACGTAATTCCATACGCAAAACTGATTGACAAAGTAACGTACATTTTGTATAGAACCAGTAAATTCTAGCAGAAAAGGGCTCCGTCTTGAGAGAATGGTGTCAAATGCAATATGTTTCTGCGCATTGTTTGCTGATACACATAAGTATTGAATTTACGGAAGTGATTAATGCTATTCTAAAGGGATTCTGAGTGCGGAGGAGGACGGGAACATCAATACCAGCGAATCAAGGCCCTGGCTTGCGAGAATGAGGATAGAGGCTGTGGTTCGAAAGAGAATCATTCAAAATAGCTATTTGCAAAATGTCATGCTTGTAACCGAAAGTGCTCAATATAACTGCACGACTGCGAGGTATTGTTCGCCCACAGGGGTGTCTAACTCATTAAATACTACATAGTCATTTCTGTCCCTTCGAAGTGGGCTACCACTTGAAATTGTCCGGTAATGAGTGAGTCCATCTGAATCCTTTCGTCGGCAAAATAAGCATTCAAGATTCAAGATTTTATTGTACAAACACCAGTCAAAGGCAGAGTACAAAATTTTAAGAGGAATACAACAAGAGAAACAATGGAACAGTGACATGAATATTAATATTTATATATGTTATATCTGAGAGATATGTTATATCTGAGTGTTACCGTTGATATTAGAACCTTGATTTTTGGCATGAAGGTGCTTTAGGGGACTGTTACCAGCATGTTTCGAGCTGACCTACTTTTGATGAAAATCACTGGTGAATATAACTTGAGCCGTGCCCATCTTTATATAGGCAGGATTTCAACTGGGGGTCCAATAGTTCAGCGTACGTCAGAGTCCTAATGCCTACCCTACTTCTTATGTCCTGTGACGTTATTCACACTGGGCATGAAGGGGCATTAGGGGACTGCTGCCAGCATGTTTCGAGCTGACCTAATGTACTTTTGGTGAAAATTTCTGGTGATTT